>JAQIWK010000447.1:0-16431 GCA_034695265.1 Dissorhina ornata | reverse complement strand
TGTCTCTCTCTCTCTCTCTCTCTCTCTCTCTCTCTCTCTCTCTCTCTCTCTCTCTCTCTTGAATTTGTTGAATATTTTTATAAAAGACTTTTTAAAACTTTTCTTAATCTTTGCCAAAGTTTTATCACATATTTAAACGCTTTATTGTTTATTACGTGAATAGCTGTCAATAGCTTTTGAATCCTATAGTAAATACATTTTTTCATGACTTATCATTTCACTGATTTTTATGAGTAATAGCTTAAGTATTAAGTAATATATCAATTAAATATTAAAATATTTCCTGTTTCTTATCGTTTGAATAGATATATAGATTTTGTTTTGTTTTTAATAATTGGTTACAAAATGGTTAAACATTATTGTATACATTGTAATAATTAAATAGCGAAAACTGTAAGAAATTGATTGTATTTGGAAAGTCTTTTACCCTTGAGATCAGTTGTGTTTTAAAGTGTATAACAAATAGGTATTCACCTAAAAAATATGGGTCAACACCTCAACAAAAATTCTTCAGTTAGTCTCTCTCTCTTTCTCTCTCTCTCTCTCTCTCTCTCTCTCTCTCTCTCTCTCTCTCTCTCCTCTGGTTTTGCTTTTTAGTTGTTTTTATTTTCTTTCAAATGATTTAATACATTATAACAGAGTTGCGCTATAAATGTGTGTTTAGTCTTGTCTTTAATTAGCATTTTATTTACAAGAGTTTGTCATTACTTTGCTTTTTCTCAAAGTCTTTTCAAATTCAAAAACAGATACTGACTTTGAGGCACAAAAGGCATAAAAATATAGTTTTATTTTATATGATTTGTCTTTTTGATTTGCAATTAAATACCAATCAGATGAATGCTAATTATAATTACCTATCAAATAAGGATTTTTAATAGTATTTTTGCTGTTTCTATATGTTATCTATACTCTCAGTCTCCCAGCAGTTAAATACATATTTATTAGATTTATCTTTGAATGAGATGTGAAGCCTCTGAAAGCGATTTGTTATGCTTTTAATATATTAATGAAAAACAGTGTTTTAATTATGGATTTAGAGTTAGCTCTCGATTTGGTAAACCATTGCTTAATATTTTTAATTTTATGATAACTTATTTCGCTTTTTAATTAGAGTATAGTTTTAAATTGAAATTTTTAATAATGAGTTAATTGAACTTAAAATCTTGATATTTGTCGTCTAAATGTCTGTATATTTAATTGAATGTTTATATCTGTGTATTAATAGGCAAAACAGAGGGCATCCGTATTATGGCTTTTGTCCAAAGCATACGACAATGAGATACCGTGTGATTTGAGGGAACCCTTCTATAAAGATCACGACGAAAATGACAGACTTAAGCCACAAATCACCCAATCGTTGGCCAGCGCTGAGCTGTACTGTCTGGCGTTGTCCAACATCTACTCTGATCCCAACTACCATTGTCTCAATCATTACGGTATTATGCAAATACTTCAGCGAAAAGGTGTTTATATGGTTGAGCCAAACGACGCCTCACTTACCGAAACGGTGCTCATACAGAACGCACCCATTAAAATGGTATGCATTTATCTACATCTTTATAATTATTGCAATCTCTTGTCTGCAAAAATTTTTTTGATGCTTTTTATGTATCATATTTGTGGTTATTTTTAACTAATTTTTGTTTATTTTGCATTTGTTTTATTGGATGTAAAGAGCGCTCATATGGTTATAATAGAAGCCATAATGACTTTGTATATAAAAGAGGTTTTGATACCTGAAAAAG
Organism: Dissorhina ornata; assembly: GCA_034695265.1. Lineage (NCBI taxonomy): Eukaryota > Metazoa > Arthropoda > Arachnida > Sarcoptiformes > Oppiidae > Dissorhina > Dissorhina ornata. The sequence continues at coordinate 14,686 of JAQIWK010000447.1, read as the reverse complement.
TGGCTGAAGTGGTGTCGAGGTTTGTGTACATAGAAGAAGATGAGATTCCCGAAGATCTGGAAGAAGTGGCCATATTTTGGATCAATAAGTGTTGCATTCGCTTAAAGCAAATAATGCAGAAAGAGTTGAACTCAGTGGAGAGCACACGGGATGAGCCCACACCTACTCTACCAATGCTGGAAGACCTGACAGACATGAGCGATGGCTGTTGTCTGGCGGCTCTACTTAGTTTCTATTGTCCCGATCACCTCAAATGGCAAGAGATATGTCTGAACAAAGACATGTCTTTAGCCGACTCTATATATAATTTACAATTAGTTCAGTTCTTTTGCGAAGAAAAGCTTCCGTTTAATTGTTGTTTTTTGACATTAGAAGACTTCCTATATTTGCACGAAACCATTCAGACTAATGTGTTGGCCTTTATCGCCGATCTATTGTTTTTTTTTGAGATACGTCGGGCTCCTTGTGTTAGACAGCAAGATGTTGAGTACGGTATCGATGAGATTGACTCCGATCTTAACAATGGTCTAAGTTATCCCGAATTGCCGACGCCATCGGAAATGAAAATCAAATCCTTACAGCACTCGTCGTGGACTGACGACCAGCACATTGTTAATGAACAGCAAACTAACGGTTCGCCGCCCGCACGACCCCCACGTCGGTCCATATCGAGCGCAAAGCTGGCCAATCGGCAGAAGAGTGTGACCTCACAACAGCCTTCCGATGAAGACGAAGAGTTGACCCGTTATTTCTCAAACATTGACTTCAAGGGCGATAACGAAGCGCCAGAGATACTGATGATTAACGAGAGAAATGCTCACAAAGCGCCGCACAGAGCAGGTCCTCAATCTATGAACACTTTTGCCGATAATAACAATCAAAGGCATAATAATATAAGAAATTTTGATGACAATAATGATGTGATTTTGTCGACGTCGCCACTCAAACAGTCAAATAATAATAGTAATCATGATATGAGTGATAATAAGTCGTCGGCCTCTCAACTAACTAACTATTTCACACAATTAGCGCAAACTAATACCAGTGCGACCACTACTCGTCGGCCCAGCGCTTCCAAATCTAATCAACAAATGAATTCATCTATAATTTTGGGCACAGATTCGCCGCCATTGCCGGCAAACACTAGTTTTGCTAAAATAAGTTCACAAAATCTATCGACTTTGCCATTGGCTGCGGCCGAGCCATCCGAACCGGTCATTAATATATCATATAAAAGTGACAAATCGTCTAATAGTAGTAATTATTTGTTATCAAATCAGTCAAACTCATCCAAACCCACAGCAAATCCATTGACAAACATTAATACGAATACATTTAAGTTAAATGCATCACAAAATTCAGTGCAAAATACACCGCCGGCTGTTGCCGACCAACCTTTTTATTTGAAGGAAGACGTGGATAGTAATGGACAGAGAAATCTAGTGATGTCTTACCCATCATCGCGACCCAACACATCGTCGTCTCAAATGAGTAAAAGTGATTCAATTGACTCGTTGTTAGACGAAAACGACGAACTGTCCAGAGATGACCGCAATTCAGTTGATTCAGAAATAGCATCACAAGTGCATAACATACGTATGAAACTGGAAGAAAAGAGACGGAAAATTGAATTGGACCGACAAAAAGAGGAACAGGAATGGAAATCCAGTCGACAAAACATAGGCAAAGAGGCCTTCCTTAGGGTTATCCACAAGAATGGAAGCCAAGACATACCCGCACAGGAAATGCCTAATCAAATGATGCCTCAAATGATGCCAAACCATCACCAGATGATTAACAATCAAGATATGATGAATCATCAAATGCATAATCACCAGCAAATGATGGTCACTCCCGATATGATGCCAATGCACCAAATGCAAGGCCAACATATGGTTAATCATCCGGCTATGATGGCACCCGACTATATGAATCAACGTTTTATGGCACATCAGATGATGACTGCACAGCCTGTTATGCACCACCAGTTAGTTAATCATCAAATGATGGCAACAGCACCGCAGATGATGCCGCACCAGATGATGGGCCAAAATCCCAATCCATATTACCATCAAATGAACGCTCAACCAATGAATATGACCGGCGTTTCTATTCCTCCACAACAAGTGTTTGAAGATTACGATAGACAACAAAATCAGATGTACTCCTCTTCTCCCACCTCTAAAGCAACAATTGGACGGACATTTCGGGTAACAAAGTCTAAGGTGATGTCACCGGACGCGTCTGAACACAACTCGCCCACCCGTTCTGCCAGCGAGTACTCCGACGAAGGCTTTAATAACTACGAGAAAAGCGCTAAGAGTTCGTCGAGTGGTTCGACGACAACCAAAGATGACTCAATTGCCGGAGACAACAATTTTGCAAATAACGGCGCGTTTTTCATATCGTTTGACGGCGAGGCTAAAGCTAAAGCACCCAAACCTGGACTTAAACCCAAACAAGTGAAACAACAGCAACAGATGAGACGCGAATTAAAGACTCAATTGAACGCCACATCGTCTCCCGATTCGCGCAATCAATCGGCGTTGCAGTCCAACGGAGATACGCTTGACGTGACGCCATCGGCACCCGAACAACCTCTGGTGAATTCAGTGTCGCCGGGCGTCGGCTTTGTGATCGGCGCTGATTTAGTTCATCCGGATATGACGAGCGAACTAGAAATGGCCAAAAAGAAGGAGACAATTATGTTGCAGTCACTCAAACGACGGGAACGACAAGAGACTGAGAGATCACGCAAAGAGAGGGAATTGGCGAATAAGCGCGAAGATGACCGCATCAGACGGGAACAGTCTGACCGTAAAAAGGAAGAGGAAAGAGTGAAACGACAGTTCATTCTCGAACAATACAGACAACGAAAACTGGCCGAAGATATGGAGAAGAATGGCGGCGGTTCCCTGTCGTCGAAAGACTCGGTGCGCAGCAGTAGTACACTTGTGCTAAACAGACCGTCTCGTCAACGCCTCTTCCAGAAGCCACGGCCCAAGTCGTTGCACGTCTCGGCCTCAAACATACAGGACTACGCGTCCCTCGACTGTAATAAGTCCCGTATTTCTGTTGACGATACCGACGCCTGCACTCTGTTATCCAACACTTCAAACCTGTCGCGACCCGAGAGCGCACTGTCTGGTAAGAGTTCAGCGTTTGTGGTCACATCGCCAACTGGTCACGGGTCGCACGTTCCGCCGTTTATGTACTCGCGATTTCGCGGACCTCCCAGTGATGGCGCGTCCGACGCCGGATCTGTTTACGCCGAATACACGGGTCCTAAACTGTTTGTCAAACCGAGTCAGAAGTCCAACAAAATATTAATACTAAACGCCATTAACGCAGTATTAGCCGGTGCTGTCAATAACGACACCAAAAAGAAAGTTATAGAGGTATTGATATATTGTTTGTTTGGTTTAAACATGTATTTATGAAAATACTAATTAAATTGTTTGTTTGTTTTAACAGCACATCAATGCGTCCGATAGTAAACATTATTTAATATTGTTCCGAAACGCTGGCCTTCAGTTCAGATCTGTTTATACCTATAATCCCGATCAGGAAGAAGTGGTCAAACTGTACGGAGCGGGTCCTAAAATTGTCTCAAACGAACTCATCGAGCGTTTCTATAAGTAATTATTGAGTTATTTATTTCAGTAGTTTTTTGTATTTGAAAAATGTTTTTGACATAAATTGTGTATTGATTTTGTGTTTGAATTTAATCCGATAACAGATACAACTCTGGGAGTAAAAGTTTTGCAGAAATACAAACCAAACATTTAAGTGTAACAATCGATGCCTTCATTATTCATAATAGTTTGTGGACCGGAAAGCGAGTGATACCTAAAAGAGATTTACTTTAGCCGCTACTAAATGTTGTACTAAAAGACATTTTTTTGTATTGTACTGTAAATGAAAATGAATTTATATTTAAAATTAGTTTTGTTATCGAAGAGATAAAGTGATTAACAAATTTAAATTGTTGGCAAACAAACCATAGTTTATATTATTATTATATAATATTATCTGTCAATACTTTTTTTTTATTTAAAAAAACAAATAATTGAATTTCTTTTTACTACTTATTATACACTAATTGATGGAAAAATGAGAGCATTTTTTGGTTGAATTGTTTAATTAATATATATATTTGTATTTTGAAAAGTTCAGCAAATTATTGATTAATTAATTTGTTTTGAAAACCAAAATCTATTTAACACTAATCTGTATAACATTCCACTGCTTATAGACGGGAAATAGAGATACAAACTCATTGATTGAGTACTACTTTAATGAAATTGAAAAAACAAGTGAAAAATACAACTAAAATAAATAGTAAATGTGTGCCTAAAACTCAATTATAAATGATGCTTTCATTTGCATTGAAAAACATGATGTGATGCTTAATATATATTATATTTAATATTTAAATAATTAACAATAGATTTAAAATTAATTGTATGAATAACTTTTTGTTTCTTTCTTAATATTTCTTTTATTTCTCTCACTATTTATCGCTGAAAAAAACATGTCATTTATCTCTCAGTCTTTCGTATAATTATTATTTAACTAATTATTACAAAAAATAAATATTATATTTCAAAACATTTATAATATAGTATTTAAAAGTATTTCTTAATTTCTCTCGTTTTAAAGTCTTTTTAACAAAAAGTTTTAATTAATTTTTTTTGCTTTGAATTCTTAGTCTAATCGATATTTTTTAGTTAAATTTTAAAAAACTTTTTTGTTGTGCCATTGAATCCCACATTCATTAACTTGCAACCCAAACATAACACACAAAACATTTGTTTTTAATTCATTTTATTAATAATTAAAAGTTAATTCGTTTTAATAAAATCGCTTTTTTATAGTAATTTATTTAACAATTTTTTTCTAATCAATTAATTAATTAATAATAAATCATTAAATAAAACAAATTTATGTTGTTTTTCTGAAAAAATACTTTTTGATTTGTTTTTTATATTATAATTTGCGATTAATTAGTGTTAAAAAAAGTATTGAAATAATTGTTTGGCTTTCAATTTATTTGACGACAACATTGGCCAACGTTTTGGCGGTCACTAAGCCTTTGCCGTCCACTTTAAACGCTTCACCTTTATATGTGGCCACACAGTCGCCATTGGTCTTCAAGTCGGGTGCGATTTGTTCCCATATTTTCTTCTTGGGATTCAATTGGGAATCAGCCGATCCTTTAGTTAAACAAAAAAATAATTAATAAAATCACTCAAAAAATAAGTTTAAAATGTGTCACAAATACCCGGATAATTATCGAAGACAACCCGATCGCCTGGAACTGATCCCTCGGGCGGCGCCAATATCTCGACCTTATCGGGAGTGGACGCACACATGACCATCGCTTCTGAAGTGATTCCACGCATTTTTGCCGGTTTTAAGTTACATAAGACTACAACCAATCGGTCGGACATCTCTTCCAGCGGTACGAACCGAACTAAACCGGACACTACTGTTCGCGGACTTTCTTCCCCGCAATCAATATCTTCAACGTATAGACTGTCGGCGTCGGGATGTCTTTTGGCCGATAGTATGCGACCAACCCTTAAGTCTAGTCGCGACACATCCAGCGGTTTATTATCGTCGGCGTTAGCCTTTGGTGTTGGCGTCGCTTTCGGCTCTTTCTTAGGCCTCTCTTTCTTCGGTTTGTCTTCTGTAGACTTCGGCGACGCTTTGGTATCTTCAGTGATGGTCGCCGGTGTCTTCGCCACATCACCGGCCACTCCATTGGGCGTCGATTTGAAGGCAATGGCGGCCGACTTCGGGTCCCGTTTGGCCTCCAATGCGCTCAATGTGTCGACCAATTGATTCACTTCGAGTCTCAACGACTCGTTCTCCCGAATAAGTCTTTGTTTTTCTGTTTGTATCTCATCAGCGGTTAGTATGGGTCGGGCGGCACCCGTCGGACCAGTTAAGCGCTCTTTGGCCGCAATCTTGTGCTCCAAATCACGTATTTTTGTTAATATTTGGATGTGATTTGTGTTGATCTCATCAATTATCTTCTCCATTGATGTCATTATAGATGGGTTTACACGATATCGGGTCACTTCGGACACTACTTTACGGCCAAATGTCTTCAACAAAGTCGACAAAAAGTGATGTTTTGGTCCAAAAGTGGATAATATCGTCAAATACATTAAATTCAGTTCACAAACATCGTTACGGTTTCTAGTGATGGGAGGAATGTCTACATAATGAAGGGTTTTGTATCAAAAGACTATGGTTTTTATCAAAAACTATATTTATGTTTGTGTTATATATTGTCATAATGTTTATGAATAGCCCCGACATGTGATCAAATAATTGACTGAAGTTTTTAGTAGTTTTTGATTCAATTTAATTAAATTTAATATTTATTTTGAACTTAAAATCATTGACTAATTGTTTGAACATATTTTCCCCAATTTTTATCATACATTTACTGTACATATGGTTGCAAAACATACGGTGCTTTCAATGCCTTTTGAAAATTTGCCAAAAGTTTTTTGAATGACTGAATTTTGATATCTAATATCGTAATCACAAAAAGTATCGAATTATAGCGATCGCACGCATCGACATTGTGACCCTTTTTTGTTATCATTACTTTTCGTGTCAGCATTTAAATTACTGAATACACTTCACTATCGCTATTCAAATAATAATTATTAAAATTTTAATCAACTTTAAGTTGGAATTTATAGTTTGATTATAAATATTAAAATTTAATATAAGTTTTACGTGTATTTAAACTTCAAATAATATGAATTTTAAAGTTTATTAATTGCTTTGAAACACAGGTTTGTTAGCATTGATACAAACAGTGTATATAAAAGCATGAGTTGACTGTAGATATATTGACGTCACAGTCAGTGAGTGAGTGAAAGACTAGGAAACGGAAATCCAAGCGTTCATTGAGTTTTGAGTCATTGATTGCATTCATTTAAAAAGCATTTCATTTGTTTCATCCGTTTTTAGACAATCATTTGAATTGGTTTTTGTCATTGAATTCATATTTATTTAGTAATTATTTATTAATTAGTTATTAAATTGATTTAATTGGTGATACAATCACCGTATAAACTGATCCCAAAATCACCATATAATAGACATAAGATGTCGTCATACTATCCGACCGCTATTCCGGCGACCAATGGGTCCACTGCTGCGGCCGTAGATGGCTGTCGATTGCCGACATATGAGACACAAAGTATGGGTTTGAATCTGAAAGTGGATCCAACGATGGATGCGAAAGAGTTTTGGCATAAATACGATATCACAGTTCACGGCAAAGACGCACCCCTACCGCTGCTGTCGATGTCTCAATACAAATGGCCTCAACGTATCGCCGAAGCACTCGAAACGGACAACTTTACGGCACCGACGCCTATCCAGTGCCAGTCGTGGCCGATAGCCCTCTCCGGACGTGATTTGGTTGGTGTGGCGCAGACCGGATCCGGTAAGACGTTGTGCTACGTATTGCCAGCGTTTGTGAAGATATTGAAAGATAGGCCGCAAAGAGCGCCCAAATGTCTGATTTTGGCCCCAACTCGGGAGTTAGCCCAACAGATCCAAGAGGTGGTCCGTCGGTATAGGTTTGCCAACAATGTGTGTCTATACGGCGGTGCATCACGTGGTCCCCAATTGAGACAAATACGTGAAATGAATCCACAGATCATAATCGCAACGCCCGGCCGTATGATTGACTTTGTCGAGAGTGGAGCCGTTAACTTGCGTTCAGTTGATTACCTGGTTCTCGATGAGGCCGACCGTATGCTTGACATGGGTTTTGAGCCCCAACTCAAGAAGATTATTGCTGAATTGCCGCGCGAACGACAGACCCTGATGTGGTCGGCCACGTGGCCTAAAGAGGTCAAGGCATTGGCCGCGCAGTACATGAAAGAAATAGTTCAGATCAATGTCGGCGGCACTGAACTGACGGCCAATAAAAACATCAAACAATTGGTTGAGATTTGCGATGAATTTGATAAAAAGCAGAAACTGTTTGATTTGTTAACTAAAATCAGAGCCGATTCGCGCGAAAACAAGACTATAATATTTGCTGAAACCAAACGCAAGACCAATGACTTGGCTAATGAATTACGGGCCAGTGGTTGGCCGTCGGCCTCCATTCACGGCGATAAACCGCAACACGAAAGAGATTGGGTTCTTAAAGGTATGCTTGAAAATTGATTGGTTTTGTGTATTGCAATGGTTTAACTGATATGTTTTGTATATAGAGTTCCGAAATGGTCGTTCACCGATATTAGTGGCCACTGATGTGGCCGCCCGCGGATTGGGTAAGCGTTTAGTTACTGTTTATTAGAAATATTTTACCGCAAAAAAAAGCAAAAAACAATTGATTGAAGAATTGCAGACAAATAATGTAATAAAATGTGTAATAAATCGCATCTGGGTTTGCATTACCGGCCAAATGATGGTCAGGTAATGGCTGTAAAATCTGTAGATATGTTTAATTGGATGTGAATTGGATTTCGATGAATGGTTTAGGAAATGAAATCTAATCACAACTTTAAGACTACAGACATATGAGAGTTAGTGAGTGAAATGGTAATGAAAATAAAAAATGCAAATACAGTTAATGAAAGATATAATCGGCGCTATTGTTGTGAATCATGTGCTGATATGTATTAACTGTTTTTCTTTTTATTTTGTTTTTTAAGAGGCACTCACCGTATGATAACTATAATGGAGTCGAATATATGGGAGTAAAATCAACCGTATATTTCGGGCTCTATTTTGTTGTATTAATTGGTGCCTCTCTTTACCACCACTTCTGGGTTGGTCCTCACGAAGAATTGTGAGGATCTACTGACACTCATTCACATGACATGACTTGTGTGTCACTTAACTCATACCTGGATGCGAACCTCACACTCACTCACAAACTGTGCTGCCTTTCAATCAAATGATCGGTAAAATTGATATTAATTTTTTAAAGTTTAAAATTATGGCTCTCTTTGAACTAATTGTAAGATAATTTGGTATATATTTTGTTAAATAGTTTTTAAATTATTGTTTAGTGTTTTATAAATTAATTGCAATATAATTGTTAGGTTTTGTTAATCTGTTGTAAACTTTCTATTAAATGTTTTGTCATTGTCTTTGATTTCTCATTAATTTTGTTTTGTAAGTTGTATTGAAACTAATCTATTGTATTGATTGGTAATACAGATGTGGATGACATTAAGTATGTCATAAATTTTGATTATCCAAACTCTGGCGAAGACTATGTCCACCGAATTGGCCGAACGGGTCGTCGAGATAAGAAGGGAACGGCGTATACATTCTTCACGTCGGCGAATGCCAAACAAGCAAATGAGTTGATAGATGTCCTGAAAGAAGCGGGTCAAACGGTCGATCAAAAACTATACGATTTGGCCCAACAGTCCAGATATTTGGGTAATAACAAGAGACGCCGCTATGGATACGTTGGTGGCGGCGGTGGTGGCGGTAATTGGAATAATAGCCGCTCTAATGGTTTCGGTGGTGGAGCCGGCGGTGGATTTAAACGTAAATTTGAGGGACAAAATGGCGGATCGGACGCCAAACGGCCCGCTCATCGTGATTACGGATCGCGTGACTCGTCCAGCACTAAGCGATTTGGATCGCAAAGTAATGGCTATACAAATGGTTACAATAGCTCTGCCAGTAAACCGGCGGTTAAACAAGAGTATAGTAACGGGACGTCTTCGTCGTCTTACAGCACATCCAATGGAGCCGTTTCTCAAAACCGGTACAGCAGTTGGGATTGATATCAACTCAACGCTTAATTAGTTTTTTTGAAATTATAATTTACATTATTTTTCATTATATTTAATGTCTTTCTCTCTCTCTTTCGTTGTTTTCGTTTATCATTTGAAACTTATTTTTCTAATAATAGTCTTATAATTATTAAAATTGAAGTACTTTTTTGAGATCTATTTTGCGCTCAATTAGTATTTTTTAAATGAATGTTTAGTATAAATAAAAAGCGATTTATATCATAGTATTATAAGTAAATAGTAAACCAATTAATAATTGTATTGTTTTTTGTGTAATCTTTTTAATCATTATTATTATAATTTATAATTGAAACAAATGTCTTCATTTTATAGGCATATCTTATAAGTTCTCATAAATAACTGTAATATTTGAATGTTTTTTTGAAATTAATAAATACACTTTGATTTGATTACAAGAATTGGATTATTGATTAATTAAAAGTTTATATATTTAATGTGCGAATAAAATGAGTGAAATTTATTTGACGGTAAAATGTATGCAAAATATAAATTAAAATTATAAAATAAATTTAGATGAATATGAATACAATGCTAAAGTATATATTATAATGAAAAGGGCTAAGGGATGGTGTATTGGGCTGTGTATTAGGTGACCAACAGGTTAACAGGTATTGGTGTTATTTTTTGGCGCCGCCGTACTGTGAGATGGACTTGACCTTAGCCTGGTCTTTCATGAGCTGTTTGTAATAACCGGTTCCCTCGTCGTCGTCGTCGTCCGACTTTTTGGCCGCTTTTGATTCAGACTTTGCTGTGACTTTAGACTTACTTTTAGCACTTTTGCCACTTTTGTCGGCGCCTCCCGACGCTTTGGATGTCTTGGAGGTGACGCCCGCGTATTGCGATATAGACTTGACTTTCATATTGGTTTTGATTAAATCGTTGTAATACTTGCTGTTCTCTTCGTTATCGGTATCGCCCGACCGGATAGTCTTGTCTAGAGCTGGACTCAGACCTGACGGCCTCTTTGGACCGCCGGACGGGTCTTCTGATTCGACAAAAAATCCGATGAGATATGCGATGACAGAGAAGATTGGTAACCAAAACAAGAAGTAGATAAGTATAGCGATGCCAACGCCTATCAACCAGAAGACTTCGTTGGAGTAGTCTTGGGTCGGCTTTTTGGGCGGAAATTTATGCCGAAACGACGCTTGATATGCGGCCACTGCTCCCAACCCGAGACTGATGACCAGTACGGCAATGATGAAAAGCCAAGTGATGACAACCCACGTGCCCTTGCCGTTGGCCCGTCTGAGCTGACGTTTTATCACATATCGGAACAAAATAGTCAAACAGACAAACGCGGCGGCCGTCGAAGCGCTGGACGTCAGACCCGTGAATACGGACGCGTAATATCCGTCCCGGAAATCGTTACACAAGATGTCCGAACAGGGAATCACATACAGACTGACGGCTAATATGAAGTTAATGCCAAAAAACATGAGAACAATATACTCGAGTGGTCTGAGGGTTTCGCTGGCCGTTAGTTCGGGTTCGAGGATTCGCGGCTCACGAGTGGCCGCCGGATACGACTGAGTCATGATTGCTTTATCGCGCGGAAAAGCATTGACGGGTTGGCCAACATATGACACGTTCGCTTCGGTGGCCGTCAAGTCTTGAATTTCAATGGTATTCACATTAATAGATCCCAATCCGTTATGATTGATCACAATTGTCCGGATGTCTAGCAATGGATCCTTTCGGTAGACAAGGAATCGGCAAACTTTAAGCGTTTCTGACTCTGACTTCTGGACGGAAGCCATCATCTGTTTGGGCGATATCTGGAGAGTAAGCAATGGTTGCTTAGAGTCGCACACTTCCAATGAAATGGTATTCTTCTGGAGTATGTATTGTGGTTTGAATGACCCGAACACGAATCTGACCACATATTGATATCGGGCCGAACGGGTCGTACACTTATCGCACACTTTATCCCAATAGTAGAGATCAGATGGGAATAGAAAGTAGACAATCAGTGATAGTAATCCACTCGACATCCAAATGATGGCCACAATAATCAGAGATAACTTTTCTTCAATAACCGCAGCCATTGTTTGAAGACTTTTTAATGAACTCAAGACTTCAATTGATTACACGAAGTGTTTGTTTGACTTAATTATCCGTAAGTTTTCACTGAAAATGTTGTTTAAATTTAATTGAAATTAAATTAACGGTTAGTTTTGAATATTTAAAATTTATTGTCTCGTTAAGTAATACTCAGGGACCCTCGACTATAGGTGGCTGGTTCACGTTCAAACAATAAGTTAATTAAAAATTATTTATAACTAGTATTTGACCCGTTATTTGATTAACTTTAATTTTAAGTATATTAACAAAATTAAATAATAGCAAATTAAAATTAATTGATAAAACAAATTAAAATTAATTTATGTTATTATTTGTTTGAATTTATTATATTTTTATTGTATTAATATTTATTGTTATTGTTGTTCACAAAAAACTAATTAAAAAAATTGCTAAATAGATTATTAAAATATTTGAATTTATTTTATTGTTTAACCGACAAAGCCACCTATAGTCGAGGGTCCCTGTTAAGTATAGTTTTAAATTAAAACTTTTAATCAAATATAAGTTATAAATTTGTATTATAGCTTGTAATACTTTTAATTGTTTATTAATTAATTAATTAATTGATGGTTAAATTGATTTTTATAAAAACTTTATATTCAGAAAAAAAACATTAATTTAAGACTTATTTACATTATAAATACTTTTTTAGTAAAAATATTAATTAATCTTATTTTTAAAAACATTTTAAAAACTTAATAAAAGTAACAAATAAATAAATTGTGGTTTAGTTTATATAAATTATAATTAATAAAACATTAATTATATAAAGTTTATTACGATTTTTATATATTTAAACAAAAACTTATAAAACATTTGTAACAATGGGTCGAGTGATTAGTCACACCTTAACAGTACCGGTGACCAGATTTTTAAGGCCACGTCTATTAGTTTTGGTTTAATATGGGTTCGGATACATTTGGATCAGATCTTGATTTACTTTGGGAGTCGCTGTCCTGTCGACTATCCCGAGTGGACTCCGATTTACTTTTAGTATTCATTTGTGAATTGCTTTTAGTGTCAAAGTCTGCAAATGGTTTTCGTCGACACCATATAGTGATCAATAGAGACACTGCGATACCAAATATGATATTAAACACAATTGACACCCATTTGATTGTCTCACATCTGTCTTGGGTCTCATCGGCAGTTGTTGTATTCATTGATATAATGGTGTAGTTTAATGGTGTTATTGAAGCTAATAGTTGGATCAGTTGTCACAATAAGTAATAGCTTTTAGTCACTAAATTTAGTGTCAAATGTATAGTTTTAGTTATTTAATAGTTTTAAGTGATTATTAATGATTTATTGATGTTTTATAAAACTTTATACACAAAAAACAGAAGTTTAACTGAAGATTATTATTTAAACGAGATTTTAGCCCAAAATATATGTTAAATTCAATGCATTTAATTAACTTTTCTTTATTTAATGATTAAATTTTAATGAATCATTACTAATGATTAGTAATGATTCATTACTATCATTTATAATTTATAACTTATAATTTATAAACTATTGAATTAAAACTTTATTAATTATTATTAATAATTTATTAATTAAATAACAATTTATCTATTTATTAAGAATCTATTTACTACATTTAATAACATTAGCTATAATTAAAAATAAATTGAAGTGAAAACTCATGAAAACACATTAAAATCCAAAAATAAATTATAAAACATAAAAGTTTTAACAAAATTATAAAATAACTTAAAAGTTTAAATACAAACAGTCATTGTGGGTTTAAATACAATTAAAATTAATACAAAATTAACTCATAAAATAATAAAAGTTTAAAAAAACACAAAAATAACATAATAAACAATAAATGAATAAATAATTTAGTTTTCAAATTGATTTGTCTATTGAATTGAACACATATTCTTCACTTTATTCTTCATTAGATGGGAAGACATTATTTCACTGCTATTGCCTTCAATTGGTCCGACATTTTCCTGGCAATCCATGTATAGATCGACGTCTTCGGATGTCTTCTCACCATTAAAGCTATTGTCGCCGACATCTGATTCCGATATGTCTTTGTTGTCCACAAAACCTGATAGATCTTCGGTGTCATTGGATGAATCCAAAGGGTTGACAGCAATGACTTCATTGTCGGCCAAATCGTGTTTGGCGTCGATCTCGGGCTTTACGGGCTTTGAATGGACTGTCGATTTAGGGAAACGCCGGTCACGGTGTGGACAGATGTGTTTATTATGGACGTGTCTTTTCATATTAGCCGCCGAACCAGTGTATGAACATTGAGGCCAAAGACAGGAGCACTTTATGGGCGAAGTGGACACCACAGACCAGAATCGTTTCAGATTGGCGTCCGAACAAAGCGGGTCTGAGGTCACCGACCGAATACCATAACCACACCAATGGTTCTTCACGTGTTCAATAAGTGATCGTTGATTTTTATACCGCTTATTGCATCCCATTTGGTCGCATCGGTAAAGCCGAAACTTGTCGACCGTTTTGGTCGCACTTTTGGCTAATTTTTGAGCAATAATCTCAACATTTTTACCCTTATTTTCCTTGTTATCCCATTTGTTGTGACGTATGGTTTGGATCCGATCCGATGTCTCCAAAAGCTGTTCCTTTGGCTCAAACGGTGACCAATCGTTGGCCACCACTTGAGTGCCCAACAGATTGGAAGCGCCGCCACCGACGCCGGCGGAAGTGGACGCTGTGTTGGAAGCGGTGTTAGTATAGAGATGTTGGCGCCGAATGTGGTCAACGGCCGACGCGTACGACCCGTTATATTCACA
>JAQIWK010000446.1:0-16432 GCA_034695265.1 Dissorhina ornata | reverse complement strand
TAAAAACTTACTCAACACAGTTTTTATATAATATTTGCGGCCGATTAGGATCAAACAGTACTATAGCTGTAAACTAATCATTTAAATTTAAGTTAACATAGTTTATTAATATTAAAATTAAATAAATTAATACCAAATTTTTTATAACAAGATCATTTGATAATAATGGCCATACTTTGTACACAAAATTCATCCATATTTTCAAATATGAGCCAACACTATCAAAACCAAACTCTTCAACAGGAGTGACAATTGAATTATCGTTATCCTGATAAATAAACAAAAATCTGGTGATTTAAAATTATATTAATTAACTTAAAATTAAATATATTTACCAAGTTAATAATAAATTTATTACTATTTTGATTGTAGCATAACATATAACTTAATAAAAGCAACTCAATTGACCCGTACTTCATAAGTGCCAACTGATCGTTGGGACATAAATCCACAAAACTGTTTAATTGTTTTGCAAAGTTTACAAAATTATTGATCCTGATCACTGAATTGGGTACTAGTTTTACAATCCTTTTTGATAAATCTCTTACAATTAATTGATTTTTGGTTTTTAACGGATAGTCTAATACTTTGCCGGCGTCTATGATGGCAACCATACGATTGCACTCCAATTCATGCCAACCCTTTGAATCAATCAAAGGGTTGACAATTTTATTTGTCAATTGAAACTCATTTACTAAACTATTTTCAATTTCTGCAATTTGTTTGCTTATAATGTCATCACTTATATCGCTGGTATTTTGAATTAAACTAGATACAAAATCTGTTTTATTTTTTAATTTATTAATTGGTGTTATGTCAATAGTACCAGGCTGGTTTCTAATAGTATTCTGGTCATATTCTAGTAGTTTTTTAGTATCATATACTTGACGCAAATGTTTTCTTAATTTATTTTCATCATCACTTCGTATCAATTCCTGTTAAATAATATAAATAAACTATTTATTTATTTAAATATTTATAAATTACAATACGATTAGTTAATTATGAAATTACCTTTCTCATTCCCATTGTAAAACATTTATCAAGTCTACATTTTTTGCACAGTAACCTTGTTTTCAATGTTATTAAACATTTTTCATTCAAATGACAGTCAAATGACTTAAAAATTTAATAATATGTTTATTAAAATAGCAATTTACAAACATTTTTCATTTATATATTAATGTAATATTTATATTTAAGTTTTACCTCATATTTGTGGGCATATCTACGAAAAAATGCTTTACACGACTCGCAAGTAATGGCCATAAAATTTCTGCCTGGTAATTAACATTAACTAAAATCATTTTCAAATAAATATTTAATTAAAATACTCACCAATTGCTATATCGCCACAAATATGACAATATCTGTCACCATTATTGTCATTAAAACTCATTATATTTAATAAATATTTATTATAATTGTTAAATAAATAAATTGTTTAAAATGTATTATATTAAAATTAATTTATTATTAAAAAAAATACTAGACATGTTCATATTTTAAATAAATAATTTAATTCTGTAAACAAATTAGCAATGATTTTATTGATATAGTTATTTATCAAATTGACATTGACAATATGACAGATAACAATTTAATTGATAATTACCATGCACCATTTAAACTACCAATCATACATAGAATATTCCAGCTTGAATTGGGCGCAACAATACTATATTAATTAAATAAATTTTTGAATAAAAAATAAGTTATCAAGTATTAATTTCTTAAAAAAGTTAAATAATGTCAGTAACTAACAAATCTAAGCCTGCTTATTTTGTACGGCAAATGTTGGCGTCTGATTATAATGCCATACGAGATATCTGGAGGACAGTTGGGTTTGAAATATACAAATATGGTAACGAAGTAATGGTACAGCAAACAGATCCCAACGGCCTGTTTGTCGCTCAAGACTCAGTCACTGGTACATTAAAGTTATATAAAGTTATAAATATAATATATCTATTATTAATATGCATCTAGGTGAAATAATAGGCGTTTGTAGTGGCATTAATTTGTCCCCACAATTGGCTTTTGTAGGCCAGTATGCCGTACGACCCGAGTATCAAGGTTTAGGCGTTGGAAAGGCATTGTGGGATAAAACTATTGAACATATGGGTGACACAAATGTGGGATTATTTACGGGTAATTTAA
The DNA here is from genome assembly GCA_034695265.1 of Dissorhina ornata. Taxonomy (NCBI): domain Eukaryota; kingdom Metazoa; phylum Arthropoda; class Arachnida; order Sarcoptiformes; family Oppiidae; genus Dissorhina; species Dissorhina ornata. The sequence continues at coordinate 14,272 of JAQIWK010000446.1, read as the reverse complement.
AAGTCCTGCAAATATACCGAAATACGTATGGATTCAAAGTTATTCCGGACCGACGGTTACTCCGTATGAGAGGACAATTAGCACCCAAAGGGTTGACCACTAATATTGAAGGCATAACTTTAGTAGCTATTAATAATGACCGCAACATATCCCGGGTGATTGAGTACGACAAACAAGTTTGCAATGATCTGGATAGAGGCGTTATGTTAAGAGCATTATGTAACCATCCTGATAGTTTAAGTTTAATGGCAATTGATAAGCTAGGCCAAGTGGTAGGCTATTGTGTGATAGCTGATTCAGCGTTAGACAATGCTATTATATCACCCTTGTATGCCGACAATCAAGCCATAGCCGAGTTATTGGTGGGTCAGTGTTGTCAACAAATACCCTCTAATAAGACCAAAAATATTTTGTACTCGTGTTGGGACACAAACCAAGGGTCTATAGAAATTGCACATAAATTGGGTTTAAGTGAAGTGAGAAGTTTGTATATCTTGTTTACTAAACATTTAATTGATGGTCACCTAGATAAAATTTATTCCATTACAGCTCCATGTTTTTATCCTTTTTAATTTATTAATTGCAAATTTTTTAGACATATAAATCAACTATAAAAACTTAACTAAAATTTTAATTGTTGATTTTTTGTTATTGATAGTTAATTTTTGTTGATTGTAAATAACTTATAAATTATAATAGATTTGCAATTTAGTATATTTAAAGTTTTAGTTTTAAAAGTAACATCAATAAAATAAATTATGTAATTGATATTTATTAAATAAATAAATTCAAAACAATTATTTTTTGAAAAAAAAGTTTATAAAATATTTCAAAATTTAAATTTTAAATATAATAAATGAATATAAATTAAAATATGAAATTTAAAAGTCATATAACTCTCTGAAAAGTGGTCCGTAGTATTTGACATATTGTTTGTACTCTTCAATACCAATTGATTTTTGAAATTCACTCATTTGGTAGACATCAAGCATTATAGACATCAATGTTTGCAGCCTTTCCCGGGATTCAACATCTGATCCATATTTTAATAGTAGATATCTTTGTAATAAATATATATATAATTGCTGCTCGAGTCTAAAACACCAAGTTTAAAATATTAATCATCTAGGCATTCATTTGGTAACTCGTTACTAGTTTAAAGCAATACATATAAACAAATTTACATACTTTATAGTTGTTTTATGTTTCAAATTAGGCCGATTGGGATTAAACAATACAATTGCACTTATCTATTATTAATTAAATTTATACATAGTTAGTTAATTTGGTGATTGATATTTAACAAGATAAATATTTACCAGTTCCATTATCACTTGATCCCGTTCCCATTCTGGTAGAAATTTATTCATAATATTCATAAACATTTCTTTAAACATCATACTATATTTAGTTAGATCATCATCAAATATACTATAATCAACAATGAATGATAAGTCGTTATCCTAATTGAATGTTAAATAAACAGTTTTATAATTAATTAATTAAATTTAAATATTTTAAAAATCATAGCTTACAATATAAACAGTGAATGATTGGTCAGTTATATTATAGTACATAAGGGCCCGGAAAAACATCATTTCAGTGACCCCGTACTTGAACATCGAGTATTGGTCATCGGGACAGGCGTTTGCAAATCCATTTAAGCATTTAGTAAATTGCATAAAGTCTTTGACCGACTGTTCCGACCTTTGACCAGATAGACGCAAAAGTTCAAATTTGTCAGTCATTTTCCGCACTGTCTTAGACGGCGGGTACTTAAATATTTGGGCCGCACTTAACAATTGAGATATCTTATTGGTTTCTAAATCATTTAGACCCTGGTAGTCAACCATTTGCTTATAAAGTGGTACAATAGTCATTTTTTTACATTTATGTTGGGCCTCCACCAGCCGTGCGTCAAATTTATCAAATGTGTTGTGTCTTGTAATATACTCTTCAATGTCCATCACCTGAGCGGTCAACTCTTCGTCGCTTACGTCCAATAGTGAGCCAATTATGTGATCAACTGATTCAGTATCAGTGCCGGTAAGACATTCATTATCTGATGATAGTGTCCCGTCACTGGAGGTGTCATTATGTGCTAATTGTTTGCAATTCATACGGCGTTTTCGGCGATTTTCTTCAACCAAACGGCGCCTCTCTTCCCGTTCCTCATTGGATAGTATGAACTCCTGTGACAATACATTACAATTAAATCAAGTTATAATAACTAAATTTATAAATTATGTTATAATTTTAATTATAATTAAAGGAATATAATAATTAATTTTAAAGTGACCTTTTTCATGCCAACAGCGTAACATTTTTGAAGTCGACAATTTTGACACAACTTTCTTGTGCTGGCATTGATCCGGCACTTGCCATCAGATGGACAATCCAATACCTATTATTGTTTGTTATTACAATAATTAAATTAAATATGTATAATCCAGGTCATTTATTATTATCATTCAAATTTTTGACCTTATCTTTGGGTGCATTCCTCCTGAAAAACGCTTTACAAGACTCGCACGTAATGGCACCGAAATGTCGGCCTAAAGTAATTAAATTAAATTATATTGTTATAAATATAATGTTAAATAATTTTCAACAAGGTTAATAATTAATAATATATACCGATTCCTTTATCGCCACAAATTTCACATATTTTATTATAATTTGCTTTCATTTTATTATCAAATTATAATTTTTATTTTAAAAATTATTTTTATTAAAAGTTTTTCTAAATATAAATTATCAATAAAATTAGAATTAATATTAATATTACAATAAACAATATTTTATTTGAGTTTGTTAACCAACAAGGAAACTTTAATATAAAAAATATTAATATGCACTTTATTATTATTGTTTAAAATAACTTTGTATACATAAAATAAATTAAATTTTATACGTTTTTTAAACTAGACAATAAATAACTATACATCATAACAATTTAAATGTCTGATAAAATTATCTTGTTAATAGTATTAACTTAATACTATGCAATGTTAATGAGATGGCAAAAGTTGATAAACAAGTTTACCTAATAATAGACTAGCAACATTTTAACTTTGATTGCATTGATTATCAGCAATCCATGACAATTATCAAGGCATTTATATAATAGACATTATATACAGTAGAGATTACTTATTAAAAAGTATAAGTTAATTTAATTTAATTAAAATAAATTATATGTTAAATTTTTAATATTAAAAAATATCGTTAAAATTGTTACAGTTAATTTTTTAATATAAAAACTCCCTATGTTAATTAAATATTTCAAGGACAATTATAAACAATTTAGAATAAGCTCCAGCTTGTGAATTTAATTTTAGTTTATTATATTTAATCAAAATTTAATTTAATTTTAAATGTCTATTTTATTATAAAATGTTTTTTAATTTTTAACTACAAAATATAATTCAAACATATACTTTAAAAAGTAATATAATTTTGTATTTAATTTAATTAAAAGTTATATTATTTATATTTTATTAATAGAATTAGTTTATTATCAGATTAAACATTAGTTAATAAATTGTTAATAAACAAAATTTTTAAAAATCCATGTTTATAATCTGTTTGTTGTGTTAATTTATAATAATTAATATAATTATAAATCAGATAAAAATATTCAAAAATTGTCAATATAAAATTAAGCATCCTATCAAAGCGTGTTTTAAATAAATGAATATTATTTATTCATTATGTCTTATATTTTGAATAACATGTCATATATTATCTGTTAATTTGTAAAAATATCTTGATAATTCAAGAAGAAAACTAGTAATTAATATAAACACTTTAAAAAACTTCTGAAAAAGTGCTTAAACAACACAAGTTTGGGTACAATCCTTGTAAATATCGGTAAACATTTCGCGAGAAACGGGTCCAAAATAGTCGATATAATCTTCGATACCATTGAGTATCTCAATGCGTCCCACAATCTTCAGGTCGACCAATGCGTTCATCAGATTAGACATCTTGTAGTTCCACAACCAATCCCATCGGTATTTCATTGATAAATACCGTTGCAGTAGATATATATACATTTGTTGCCGGAACCTAATCAACACAACAAATGATTAGCATATTAATAATAATAATTAATTATCAAATAGGTCAAATCCTAGTTCAATCTAATTTTTTTAATTTTTTTAAAACATTAACCAGATTATTAATTTTACATAAACAAATCAATATAATAAAACTGGTAAATTAGTAAAACTTACTTGATAATGTCACTGTTGATTATATTTGGACGGTTTGGGTTAAACAATATAATAACAGTCAACTATATTGATATAGAAAAATACAATTAGTTTCATTTTGTTTAATATGCATATTTATTATTTGTAAATGTACCAGGTCAACAAGCACACGGTCCCAGTTCCATTCGGGTGTGATCTTGTTAAAATGACTTTTATAAACGCCATACAAATTTCGTTTTTCACCTTTTAACATATCAATCGGGAAAACACACAAATAGTTGTCATTCTGTAAACATTTAATTTAAAATTAATTAATTATTAAAACTAATTAATAAAATATAATAGTTTTTTATGTATAAAAACATAGACTTACAACATATAGTGTCCAATTTTCAGCTTGCAAGTCATAGTTATAGTTAGCTCGCAAGACGCTTATTTCCATACTACCATACTTGACCAGGGCAATTTGGTCGTTAAGACAAATGTCAACATTTTTGGTCAAATCTTTTAACAAACTGACCAAACAATGTGTGTCCGACTCTATACGAGTGCCCCAATTGGCGTAAAACTCGTGAATATTTGATACTTTGATTAAATTTTCGGGTGTTTTCGGGTACCGGAACACATTGGAGGCCAAACATAGATCAAGTAAGTGTCGGCACTCGACTTGGCTCAGGTCCTTATAAGTGTCTATCGGACGCAACAACGGGGCCGACAAGTATTGTGTCAACTGTTTGTTCATTGGGTCCGACGGGGCGTCTGACGACTGGTCGGTCAACGAGTTGTCGTCTATTTGGTCATCAATTGACTTATTGAGTGTCAGTAAAACATTTCGGTAAACATTGCGATTGTTTTCAAACACATCCGAAATCACTTGACTATCAACTGTATTACTCTCGACATCGCTGGCCATCAACTCGATGGTCGATGAGCTACTGTTTTCAGATGTGTCTATACTTTCAGCACGTTTTTGTTTATTTAGTTGTATTTTAATTTTTCTCAATTCATTTTGCTCTTTACTTTGAATAAACTCCTATTCAATTCAATAAATATCTAGTTTAAAGTATCATGGGTATATTTTATTCACTTTATAAATTACCTTTTTCATGCCCATAGCGTAGCATTTAGCTAGCCGGCACTTTTTGCACCGGTTACGATATTTGCTTTTCACAATACAATTGTTGTTAAATTTGCAAATTATTTCCTAAATTGTTTGTAATATTTTTTAAATTAGTTTATACATCATTTTTTACTTTTTAAACTGATCTAGTACCTTTGGTTTCAATGAATTCCGGCGGAAAAATGTTTTACAAGACTCGCAACTAATTGCACCAAAATTACGGCCTAAAGTATAAAGTTATTTAATATAATGTAATATACATTTTTTAATAATTAAATATCTTGCAAATAAATATAAGACCTACCAACGCCTTTATCGCCGCAAATTTCGCAATTAGGTACCACAACCTTTTTGCGCATTTTGTATCTTGGGCAAACAAACACTTACATCCACCAAAAAAATACTTTCAAGTACAATAAACAATTAAAAATCCAAGTTGATAATCAAAATTGTACTGTTTAAATGTTTTTTCTTTTTGGTGGGTTTTAACTTTTAACTTTTAGTTCAATCAACAATAATATGTTGTTTAAAATTAATTTATTTAATTAGCGGCTAAAATCTTGTAAAACATCAAATAAATTGAAATAATTCGCAAAGACTCGTTTAGTGACATCAGACACACAATAAAAACATCTAGGCAATTTTTTAAAAATGAAAAGTAAAAAACTTATACAGTGTCAATTAGACATTTGAATAGTTAAACTATGTTGTTTAACTAGCAACTAAACCTATTTATATATATCTGTAATATATCGGAAATCAATGTACACTAACCCTAATTTCTCGTATATAAACTATACTGAATTAAACATTCACTACTGCAGTGCGTGATAGTATTATAATGTAATCTTAAAGTATAATTTTGCGATAAAAAAGTATATTATTTATTTAGTAAAGGATTATATACCAATAATGGGTATATATTTGTAATTTATTTTAAAAATATATCAATTAGAAAGATAACAAGGTGAAATTATCGCATATATAGTGTGATGTATACCAAACTCGCGTACATTAAATAAACTATTCAAATGGCTTCACTATAATACGTGACATTTGAAATGTTTATTCAAATTATAATTTGTTTAATTTATATAATCAATATAAATTTTAAGCTAATTTTCTAAATCTATAGCAATATTAGTAAATTAACGTGTATTTAAAGCTAGTTTTAGATTTTTATTTTGTATTAACTACTTGAAAGTATTAAAGGCCAATTCCAGGATTTTCATCTTGTTCAAAATATTTACTTGTTATTTGATTTAAATTATTTATTAAATTAAAACATAATTTTATTAGTAATAAATTATTATTAGTTTTATCAATATCTAAAAAATCTAATTGTAATTTTCTAATATAAGCTTTATGAAAATAACCAAGATGGTAGTTTGTTAGCCAAGAATTTCCCTAAAAACTGGACCGAAATAACTAATATATTCTTCGATACCATTTAAGACCTCAATTTGACTGACATGTTGTAAATCAGTCAACGCGTTCATCAAACTAGACATCTTGGACTTTGATTGCCATTCCCAACGATATTTAATCATTAGATACCGTTGTAGTAGATATATAAACATTTCTTGTTTAGCCCTAAACATACAAAAATAAAAATTTATAAACTTAATTTAGCCTTTAAAACATTGAATTTTAAATTATAATTTTGATTCTTGCTCACTTTACTGTCTCTCTCCTAACCATATTAGGACGGTTTGGATTAAACAACACTATAGCCGATAGCTATTTGCAAAAAAAAACATTAGAAATTAATACATAAATATTTATTGCATTAAGTAATTATCTAAATGTACCAAATTCAAAATGACCAGGTCCCTATTCCATTCGGGGAGTATCTTGTTCAAATAACATTTATACGAGTCATAAAGGTTACGCTTTTCTTGTTTTAATAGTTGCATTGGTAATACAAACGATACATCATTATTCTAGTTTGATTATAAATTAATTAATTTAATTAGTTTGATTTTATTTCAAATGTGCTAGTTAAAAAATTAATGAGCACATTACCACGTTGCATGTCCAAGTCTTGTCACTATCGTTATAATAACAATTAGCTCGCAGTACAATCAACTCCATAGAGCTATACTTGACCAAGGCGATTTGGTCATTGTGACAAATATCAGTATCCATGGTCAAACTTTTAGTAAACTGGATAATATTTTGTGTATCAATTTCAATACGATTGCCCCACAACTCATAAAATTGGTATATATTTTGCAATACAATGCGTTTATCTGTGGGTAGGTTTTCAAACACAGATGAGGCCAGGCTTAAATCAGACATTAGCTGATGTTCCGGGTCAGTCCAGTCTTGGTAGGTATCAATTGGTCTCAGTATTGGTACAAATAGTTGATTAAACAAATGTTTTTGATTTGTGTTTAAAGGCGGCTGATCCAGGTTATCGGCGATACACCGGTTAAGTGCCATTACATTACTGTAAACTTTTTTGTTATTTTCAAATATCTTTGCAAACATATTGTCCGCCGAAAAGTCCGGTACATTGGCCACACCGTCAGTGACCGACCCTTTCGTGAGTAAAAAATTGTTTGCATTTTGAATTTGATTGATGTCTTCAATTGCTTTTTGTGTCAAATTTTTTTGTTTGTAATTTTTAATGAATTCCTAATTAGAAGATAATTATGAAATAATTTTATTAATAATTTAAATAGATATAAAATAATAAAATTACTTTGTAAATAAAATTATTTTAATTAAAATTAAAAGTTTTCTATAAGACAAACAAATATAAATGTAAAAATTATCAAGACAATTTTTTAAAATACCTTTTTCATTCCCACTGAAAGACATTTACTTAATCGGCATTTTTTACACACTTTTCTGGTCCGATAATCAATCAAACAATTACTACTCAATTTGCATTTCAGTGTCTAAATTAAAATATATAATTATTATAAATATAAGTTATGTTTATATAAAATTTATAAATAATTACTTTATTTTTTAATGAATTTCGGCGAAAAAACGCTTTACAAGACTCGCAAGTAATTGCACCAAAATTTCTGCCTGATTAACATGATAATCATAATTAAAATTATTGTTTAATTAATTATATTTAATAATTTTGTTTTATATATTACATACCAACTCCTTTGTTGCCACATATCTCGCATATTTTGTCCACTTTTGCCAGTCTTTGTCTATCTTTTCGCATAACAATTATAAACAATTAATTAAAATTTGATGTTTTATTTTAATTTTTAAAATGCCCAGCAGTTGTTTTGTACTTCAACAAGATTCTTATTTTCCAGTTATTTATCAAGATAATTTTTTCAAATTAATAAATTTTTAAATTCAATATTTAATTAATTAATTTAATAACTATTTGTTATATAAGTTATAATTATACACATAATATCATTGAATACCAAAACTAAACCCATTTGTATAATGCGTTTATATTTTTTCAAATAAATAATTTATTTATTTATTTATTTAATTAGTAAACAATAATTAAAAATTATTAATTTAATTAAACACCCACAACCAATATTATTTTATATAATAACCTATTTTAAATCAGCGTAATAATTCCCAAAAATTGCGTTATATTTGTTTCATATATTATATTAATATATAAATTATATGTGAAACATAAATCTAAATGCTAGCGAGATATAAGTCAATTAGTGACCATGGTTATAATCTTAGCACACAAGTCAACTATGCCGCTTTAAAAAAAATTAAATTCATGAACAACTTTGTCTACTAATTGTACTAAAAGTTACTTAATATTATATAAAATATTAGTTATATAAGTATTTTATATATTAAATATTTTAGTTTACTTATTATGATAATAAATTAAATGTACATTAAATGTAGATTAAAAAAGCAGGCACATGACTATTTCACACAATTTCTTAATAAATATATTTATAAATAAACTATAATTAAATATACAAGCTAAAATATACAAACAAGTACAATAAAACTTAACTATTGATTTAGGCTCAAAGTTTAATATTTTGTAAAATATATAACAATTACTTATAAGCAGAAAATTAATTAACAATTTAAAGTGAATTATAAATTAATGTTTTATTAAATGTTTTTTCAAAAGTTTATGAAACAATTTCCTTAAAGATGGGTCCAAAATAATTCATATAGAGTTCGACACCGTTTTGTACCTCTATTTCACTGACAACTTTCAAATCAATTAAAGCCGACATTAAATTAGCAAACTTTGACCGCCACTGCCATTCCCACCGAAATCTTAACATTAGATATCGTTGTAGTAAATGAATGTACAATTCCTGTTGATGTCTGTAATTAATATTATATTAATTATTAAATATATATTTTAAATTACATTTAAGACTTAAATTTTAAGTGTATATTAAACATTTACCTAACGGTATCTCTATTGATCAAATCTGGACGATTAGGGTTAAAAAATACTATAGCCGTTAACTAGATAAAACAAAATATAAATTTAATTTAAATTTATTATAATTGTATAAAATTAATTGTAATACCAAATCTAGAATAACTGAATCCCAGTTCCAATCGGGTAATATCTTGTTAAAATATCGACGATAATTGTTAAATAAATCTCGTTTTTCGTATTTCAATAAGTTTAAGTAAATTATGAATGAATTATGATCATCCTAGACAATTTGAAAAATGTTCAAGTTAATAATCAAGAAAACAAATTGTAGTTTATTTTAATATTACCATATAAATAGTCCACTTTTCAGCTTGCTCATCCCAACAATAATTAGCCCTTAATATAATCAATTCCATAGAGGCGTGTTTGATGAGGGTAATTTTATCATCATCGCTAATATCGCACTCATATTTGGTGATGTCTTTAGTGTATTGTACAATATTTTTAGCGTCCACTTCGAGCCGTGAGCCCCAAACTTGATAAAACTGGACAACCGTTTTAACTTCAAAATGATTTTGTGTGGACGGGTATCGGAAAACATTGGACGCCAGACACAAATCGGACAGTCGTTTACATTCGCTATTATTCCAGTCATTGAACGTATTTACCGGTCTTTCCAATGGTGTGAATAAGTAAAGCAAAAAGTTTTGGTTGGCATCAGTCACCCGATCCATCATTTGTCGGGCTATACACCCGTTTTGTTGTAAAACATCGGACTGTACTTTGCGATTGATTTCAAATATATTATCACAATTTTGTGTGTATTGGCTATTGTAGTGAATGGGTAACATATCGCCAGTGATACCCTGGTTAGTGTCCATTATGATGGTGGCCATCGAGTCTTCAGATGAGGTACTGGAGGTTGACTTTTGGCTTTCACTGATGGCTTTCTTACGTTTATTTTCTTGGATTGTAGTCCTTCTCAACTCCTTTTGCTCCTTGTTTTGAATAAACTCCTAAACAATACAAACAATTTATGTTAGTTCAAAATATGACCATGGTAACAAATAGGTAAGCTTACTTTTCTCATACCAGCCGATAAACATTTTTCTAACCGACACTTTTTGCATAGTTTTCTAGTTTTTACTTCAACCGTGCAATTGCTTTCAAAATTACAATTTAAAGGCTATAGAAAAAAGTAATATATTATTTAAATTAGTTTTAATTTAGTTATAAAAAATTATTATAAATTTTATTTTATTTATAAATAACATACAGCATCTCGTAAAGAGTTTCGTCTAAAAAATGCTTTACATGACTCGCAGGTAATTGCACCAAAATTTCTGCCTGGTAATTTTATTTATAAATTATTTTACAATGTTGTTTTCAAATAAACTTTATTATAAATTATAATATGAATTATTCAAAAAAATTAAATAACATACCCACTGCACTATCACCACATATTTGGCAAACTTTGTCTAAAGTTTTAATTTTCATTTTAATTGCACCATTCAAATAATTTCCAATTAAACTAGATTATTTTTATAATTGTCTATAAAATATATATATTATTACTAGTTATCATATTTATAAATGGCAGACTGTTAATCAACAAATTTATCAATTATAATGACACGAAAATAGACAAAAATTAAAACATTACATAAAATGGCTTATTATTTAAAAATTATCTGGTGAAATATTAAAATCATGGTAATTATCTATTATTATTTGGAAAATATTATTTTCTACAAGGCGACATTTAATATCAGGACATTCATACCTATTTTTAAATTAAATACTTTAGTAACTAAATTAAAAGTTATTTGATTTATATGTATACTTTTGTTATTTATTTATAACACAAAATTGTTATTTATTTAGTTATTTATATAATTAGTTTGATAATGTAAACAAATAGCAATAAACAATTACATTTAATTGTAATAGATAACATTGTTTTTATTTTTATTATACATTTGTATATTAAATATGAAAAAATACATTGTAACTTTTAAATTAATAAAGTTTTAACACTTTACTTTTAAAAATCAAATTTAAAATAATTTGTTTAAACTTTAACAAAAACTTATTATTAATTATTAATATTAATTACTTAATTATTTTAAATTAAATTACTTAATATTAATTATTTAGTTATTTGTACAACTTAAAATATAACCTAGATTATTTCATATCAAAAAACATCTCTCTCAGAATAGGACTATAATAAGGTAAATAATCATCTTGACCGTTTTTCTTTTCAATATCGCAAACAACTTGTAAATCTGGTAACAAATTAATTAATGTTGATAACTTTGTTTGCGATTCCCGATGGGATCGATAACGCAAATACAGATATCGTTGCAATAAATAGATATACAGTTGTTGTTCAGCCCTAATGTCAATCAAAAACAAAATTAATTAATAGATTTAAGTAAATATTTATTAATATTATTATTAATTTGATTGACAAATACCTGACAACATCTCTGTGTACGAGATTAGGTCTGTTTGGATCAAACAATACTATCGCTGATAACTATTTGAGAAAAAACAAATTATTAATTTTTATATAAATATATTACAATTAAATTTAATTAAAATTAATTACCAGGTCTACTAAAATGTAATCACTGTTACATTCAGGCAATAGTTTCTTAAAATACATTTTATATACTGAATACATGTTTCGCTTTTCTGGTTTCAATAAATCCAGTTTCATTACAAACGACTCGTCTGAGCTCTAGTAGTTTAATTAATATTAGTTAATAATAATTAAATATTTTAAATAAAAATATACTTCATAATATAAGGTTTATACTGACCAAGGTCCCGCCGGACCAACTTTCAGTTTCCATGTTAAAACTCATTGAATATCTTAACATGAGTAATTCAATGGATCCATGTTTGATCAGGGCCAATTGATCGTTTGGACAAACGCGGCTAAATGGACTCAAATGCTTGCAAAATGAAATTAGGTATAAAACATCCTGGGACATTTTGATACCAGTAATTCGATAAAGGTCTATGATGTTTGTAATTTCAAAACAATTGTCTGTTAGCTGTGATAATGGTGTTAAAAGTGTGGATCCTTTAAACAATTCAGACAAATGTCTGGCCTCTAACTCATTAAATCCATTAAAGTCGGTTAAATGATGAAAAATAGGCTGGATACTTATTTGAAAGTTTGATTTGCTTATTGTTTGTAAACTTTGATTATTATCCTGATAGTAGCTTGTACTTGATTCAATGCAATCATCAATAGTATTGATGTAATCAATTTGCATCAGATCTCTAATTATATTATCATCAATGAGATTGTCATTATCAATAATTTGATCAAGCACATCTACTATATCTATACTATTGATACTAGCTATTGAATTAGTTGGTGAATTAATTGATGAACTTATTGAAGATATTTTTGAATTATGTTTGATAAGTTGTGGTTTTTGGCTATATTTATTAAACTTTTTACTTTTAATTAATTCCTAAAAAGTTGTTAAATAAATATTGAATTAATAAAATATATAGTTATTTGAATAATAAGTATCAAAATTATAGATGCCTTACAGTTTTCATTCCCATACGAAAACATTGATTTAAACGACAAGTTTTACAGTATTTTCGTGTTATTATACTTATTAAACAATTATCACCAATATCACATTTGTATAGCTTGTTAACGTGAAAATAAATTTAAGATATTAATAAATTAGATAATTAAATATGCAATTAATTGTATGTCTAGTAATAAGCTATACTTACATTATATTGTCGGGCGTTTCGCCTGAAAAATACTTTACATGACTCGCAAGTAATGGCACCAAAATTGCGGCCTAAATATTGAGTTAAATTATAACAAAATTAAAAAATATTTATTATTATAATTAATATTGAATTACCGGATGCCCTGTCGTTGCATATAACACATAATAATTGTGACATATTTTTAATTAGATTTAAATTAAATTAAGAATTGTTTATTGCTTTGCTGAAAATATATATATGTTATGAAAATATATTTTTATAAATATTGATCATTATTTAATTGATAATATATAACATGCATTCAATGTTTTATAATATAACCATAACTGAAATGTCCTAAAAGTACTAATTTTAATTGCTAGTTGATATTAAACAGTCATTTTATGGCATAATTTTCAAAAAAATTAACAATCCTGATTATTAATACTATATTTATATTATTTATATTATTTGTTTACTTATTTAATTTTAAATATACTTGTTAATTATTCGATTTATAAATTTTGGTCATTAATTAATTGTAATTTAATATTTAAATGTACTAATTTCAATAATAAGTTGACCAAACTATAAACAACATGACATAGTAGTCCATTTGAATAAATGAGCTTGGCCATCAAGGTAGACAAAACTGCCATTTACGATATTCATCACAATTATCTTTATTATCATTAAATTTGTTATCTAAATAATGGCAAATATCTTGAGTCTTGGGCCTCCTTTATAGTTTTAACTGAGCGCCCAATGCATCTATCTAATAGTGGTCCATACAAATTATTTGTATTAATTATT
>JAQIWK010000445.1:0-16441 GCA_034695265.1 Dissorhina ornata | reverse complement strand
CTCTCTCTCTCTCTCTCTCTCTCTCTCTCTCTCTCTATTCATTCAGACATATCATTCATATATATCACAAATAAATGGTTAATAAATAACTTACAAACTCTTTCATCGGTTCTGGTTTTTGTAGCGGCGATGACACGAATGAAACGATTTTGTCGATTCCGGTCATCAAAATAGGCCGAAAAGACATAAAACTTATGTCGAGTGCCGCCAACCGGTTGCCAACGATCGCCAGCCTCTTGAAGACCCGATAACCACTTGTCCATCAATAGTTGATTGCTATTATCATTATTATTGTTATTATTATTACTTTGATTGGCGTTTAAGACTACTTCCGATATAGATATTTTGTTGTCGTTAATGAAATCATTGTTATATTTAGTTTCATCTAAAATCCTTTCTAACTCTTGGGCTACTTTGGGCGCTAACACCACATCCCTGTCCATCGGTTGATCATATTTTTTATTACTAAATAATCTAAACCGACCCAAAATACCTTCATTTTTAACATTATTATTATTAAAATTTATGTCATTATTATTAATATTTAAATTACTATTTAAAATACTATTACTAGTCGATGACGACTTTTCAATGGATAGTATTTGAAAAATTATCATTAAAGCAAAAAATGAGCCAAAAAGTAAGGCTATATACAGGGATCTATTACGATATAAGATTGTGTTAGTATTTAAACTACTAATACCACGGTAATTTAGTTTCCTATTTAATAAGTATTGTAAAAATCTGTTTGGTTTCCCACTCCGGCGTCTAATCATGTTTTAAATGATGAGTTTTTTTGCTAGTTTTGTTCAAAGACTTATTTAAAAAAAACTTTCACTTATTTTTTGTGAAAAGGATTTAAAATAAAAAATATATTTATATTTTAATACACTATTTATACGATAATCTTCACAATTTAAATGCAAATTTCACTTTTTTAAAGTCATTTATCACTTTTTTATATTACTTTTCATATCAATTATATCTTTTACTTTTACTGTGACTTTCACTTATAGTTTGAGACATTTTTATTTTGAAAAAATTAGTTTTACTTTATTTTATAATAATAATAATAATTGTTGTGACGAATAAAACAATTAATTATTTTAATTATTTATTAATAATAAATTATTATATATGTATTTTTTTATATGATAATATAATGTATTATTAAATTTATTAATAAATAAAATAAATTATTTTTTATGTCAATATTATAGGTGTGTTTCGCAAAAGATATTTTATATATAACTTTATACTTTATATCTCCTTTTGATTAATCAATACTTTTATTTTTAATATAATTAAAGATATTATTAAAGATATAGTTATTTTATTTGATGATAAATACTGATTTTTTTCTTGTTATATAAATTGTGATTAAATTTTATAGTTTTTTGTCGATATATTCAAGATATAAATTTAATGAATAAATATCTGCCTTTAAAAAAGACTCGTGGATTCACATGGGTGATATATTGTTTGACGTATAACTTTATTTATATATAGTTTTTAAAAATATTATAAATATATTTTCATTTCAATTTTCATAAGGATTTTGATTTCAAAACTTTTTTTTTATTATTATGACTTTTTTTATGGTTTGGTTTGAAAACCTATTATAAAAACAGATAGGATATAGAGATATATATAACATTTCGTGAGAGTTAAGTCAATTGATTCACATAAATAATATAAAATGAAAAGGCATTCACTAAAAATTTATACGGTTTATAAATATATTTATATAAAAAAATATATATAGATACTTTTGTGTGACATACATTAAATTATAATATTTTATATATACTGTATATTTCAATATCATTGCTTTGACAATAGACTTGTTTTTTTTATATCTATATATAAAATATATATTAAATATATTTTTGAATAAAAAAACAATTTTATATGAAAAAAAGTATTTATATGTTAAAAATTTATATATACAACACTTTGGATATAAATATAACTATTATTTTTTATTTGCCATAACTTTAATGCCAGGCTAATGCTATTCGCATCTATCTACAGGTATATACAGCCATATACAATGTATTAGTGTTAAAAAAGTTTACACATTATTTTTTTGTCATTTTTTATTTGGTATTAAAGAAAATACTGGCATTAAAGCCATCTCTCTCTCTCTCTCTCTCTCCCTCTCTCTTTCTTTCTTTCTTTCTTTCACTTAATATATATATAGTTTTTGTGAAATAAAAAAAGTATTATTTTTTTCAATCAAATCGATAAATAGCGGCACATATTTGTCGCACAAAATTGAAAAAACCTTTCAGTTTTTTTTCTCACTTTCTCTCAAAATGTAAGTGCAATATAAGCGTTAAAACTGAAAAAATAAAGTAAATATAAGATATTAATAGAAAGAAAGAAAGAAAGAAAGAAAGAGAGAGAGGGAGGGAGGGAGGGAGAGTGAGAGAGAGAGAGAGAGAGAGAGACTGGCAATAATTGGTATCATACAATTCACTTAAACAATCAAACATTTAATGTATATACAGATACTTTCATATATCCAATCATATATTTGAGTACTTTTTTTTTGTCTTTCTCTATCCCTATCTTTCTGTTTGCTTATTGAACATAGATTTAGTTAATACTACTCTCGATATCATATAATAGCAGTGTCTGTGATGTCAGTCTTATTCCCACTTTTATTCTTCTAGTTCTTCCACTTTTTTTTCCTTAACCATCGCTCAGTCTTTTCCATCATTTCATTGATTATTATTCAGAGATAAAGACTATTCATTGACGTAATCTAACTATACTATAGATGTATATGTCTTATACAATATATATATAATATATAAAAGTACTTTCCATTTATATATCAATCTATCGATTGTGTTGAGAGTATAATAACACATAAAGAGGGAGATAGTAAGAGAGAGAGAGAGGGAGAGAGTAAAAGAGAAAGAGAGAGAGAGAGAGAGACATAAAAAGGCCAGTTTGTGTGCCCATTGTTTTCACATTCACATTATATGGACACAAACTTGTGTCTTATATGCCTGACGGGGCGTGAATATGACGGCCCTTTTTTCGCCTACCCTTCACTTCACATGTATTGATTGATTTTCAATAAATAATATTATATTTTTTTTGTTTGTAAGTGTTTTTGGGTGTCAGAGATCCCAATCGTTTTCCCCTTTTATTTTCTATCAATTGAGTTGAATGAATGAAAAATGAGACACAAATTGTATTTGTATTTAACTTTACGGGTGCTATCAATAACCGCTTGAAATACACGCAAAGCCTTTAATACATAGAAAAATAAGAGAGAGAGAGAGAGAGAGAGAAAGTATAATACAATTGTGTTTTAGTTTGATTACTAGTTATAAATTATAAGTGAAAGTCCAGTCTAGCCTTATAAATCTGATAAATTTTTTGGTTTTATTTGGTTAATAAATACATCAAATGTTTGGTTCAACTCGTTTAATACTAAATGTATAATATATTACGTGGGTTTTTCATATGATTACCAAGCGCTGGAAGTTTAATATATTATATATAAATATATATTACTATTCCTAATATATATTCCTACCCATTCATTATTTTGTCTCTTTCTCTCTCTCTCTCCCTTTCTCTCTCTCTCTTTCTCTCTCTCTCTCTCTCTAACTGTTTATTTTTTCAAGTATTTAGGCATTAATTATGTATACTATTGACTGATCCAATGATAAATTGACTATAACTTTGTTTTACAATTTATTTGAAGACTATATACAGACGTCTATAAGAATTATATATATAAAAGAGAGAAAAGTTAATATAAATAGTTATTTTTTCTGTCTCTAAACACAACAAAAAATTTATTATTTATAGAAAATCAATGTTTGTTAGAGAGAGAGAGAGAGAGAGAGAGAGAGAGAGAGAGAGAGAGACTGTGAAAACAAGTGGGAGAATTAAATTGAAGTAGTTTATTATAAAGATATATAAATTATATCATATTATATGATTCATATATATATAACATGTAATATATTTTTCAAAACTAAATAAAACCAAAAAAGTTTTATATATTTTTGTTTCAAATAACATCTTGTTTTTGTGACAATAAAAAAGGATAAAATTAATTAAACAAATAGATGGATAGATAGTATAAAAATACAGTAAAAATAAGTTATATAAAAATAGTATTATAAAGCAACAGTAGTGTTGCTAATATATTGCTAGCTTAAATAGTAAGCCTGGTAGCACTGGTAGCGCAACATTTTTATTTTATAACAGCAATTATAATGAAATGTACCGTAAATTCATTAAAATTGACTGCAATTTGTATTTTAAAAGGCAATTAGAGTTATAGTCTATAAATTACAGATAAAGTGAGACCCAAAAAAAAGTAAAATAAAATAATTAAAGCATAAAATACTTTTCAATTAGCAAGTGCTTAATGAGAAAATAAAATTTATTGTATAATTAATAAAAATAATAATTAATTACATTTATAAAATTGAAAATTCATGTTAAAAATTTTTTATTTACCTTGATTAGTTTTAATTTTTATTCATTACTGTCATAATATTTTAACATTTTGATAGTCATTCAAAAAAAGTTTTATTCAATATATACTGACAGTGAAAATGTGTTGTTTGTTTGAAATAGGATTTTGCGATAAATATGATATAATAAATATTATTTGATATTATATTTGTTGCAATGTTTGTCTTTCACATTAGCTGTTAAAATGTGTTAAAATATATATTATTATTCAGCCTGATGATTTAGCAAAACTAAATATTAAACTTTTGTTTGCTTGTTTGTTTGAATTTTATATTCAATTTTTAAAAATATATTTAATTGAATAAATTTTTATATTAAATATTTAATCATATTTTTGTATATTTTAAGATTTATTTATCTTAAAAACAAAAATTTGATTGCGTGTGTAGTTTCAAAGATTAAACTTGGATACAAATATATTTATTTACTTGATGTAAAAACTTTATTCAAATTTATTTATTAGTATATCTGATTTATTATAATATATTGTTTTTTATATATATATTTATTTAGTCTTTGTTTTTTGTCACACAATGTATATAACTATAGCACGAAAAGCACAAGACTTTTATATACACTTGTATTATAACAAACACTACATATCATAGAGAAAGCATTTGGATAGAGAAGGGAGAGATGATGAGAGCATCACTTTACTGGCCCTCTCTGTACTCAACAACACAACATACTGCCAGACCTTATGGTATGAACTCATCTAAAAGATCACTTCAATGCTAATATACAACTGTAGGGATGAGATTGGGATGTATTGGTGTGTTTGTACTATACCGGCGGCGCATGACTACCATTCCCGTATGCATACACTTTCTATACGGTCTCTCTCTCTCTCTCCCCCTCTCTCCCTCTCTCTCTCTCTCTCTCTCCCTCATCGCTCACTCATGTGTTTATATATTGAAATTACACCAACTTTTCTCATATATACCGTACAGAGACTGTGTGTCGGTATATATATACACAGGGTATTTGCCGATCAATACATCTCTCTCTCTCTCTCTCTCTCTCTTATATTATTTTTCATGTGATTTACAATTTTCTTCTCACAAAAATGTTTAAGTCTCTGATGAATACTCTTCACAGTATAGTATACACACAACACAACATGACTTTAAGCATAGATTTTTTGTTTTGTTTTTTATACCACTTTTTGCTTTTTATTATTATATAAATATATTTTTGTTGAGAAAAATTATTATTATTTCAAAAATAGTATAATATTTTGAAATAATGCCAAATAATAATTTGCATAATATTTCTCATTTATATTCATTAGTTTTATTTGTTATTATTATATATATTTTTTTATAAATATGGTTTATTAATGTCAAGCATAATTTGATTATAAAAAATTGAAATGTGATACACATTTCATATCATATAAAAAATATATATAATTCAATACAAACTTATAATCATATATTCAAAACATATTGTGTTGAAGTATATTATATAACTAATCATTATTATTGAAATTTATATGCTATAAAAAAATTAGGCTTTTCTTTCACATCACACACAACAATGACACTAATTTTTTAGACAAATATATTAAAACATAAATTAAATTATATTTTATTTCATAATTAAATTTATTTTATTTCATATTTTATTTTAAAAACTATTGATTTAAATAATAAGCACAATATAAATTAAAAATTCAATTTTATCAGTTAATTAAACAATATATTTATTGTAATTATTATACATTTTATAATATTTATTTTATTTATTCAGATTTTCTCCTAAATTTATTTATTTTAATTATTTTATTGGTGAACATTTACATTAACAATAGGTTAATGATAAAAATAAATAAAAAACAAATTGATATCAATGAATTTAAAATTATTAAAATAAATAATTAATTAAAACTTGATATGAATTGAGTTAACAATAATAATAATTATATAAAATTAAACTTAATTAAAACAAATTTACTAGCAATAATACAATTACTTATTAATAATAATATTATTATTTGATTTAAAAGTTTAAATCCATGAATAGATAAATAAAATTTTCATTTTTTAGACATAAAATTTCATTTTTTCACATCCGATAGAGATATTACACAGTATTTTGTATTTTTATATACAATTTTTTTGTTGTAAATATTATTTTTGTATTTGTTTTTTGAGGATTATTTGTATTTCAAAAAAGATAAGTATATATTAAATTAACATAACTTTTAAATTTTTGCTTATATTTTGTTTTTTTTTATTTTGTCTACATTTTTCTTGTTATATGTTTAACACAAATACTATAAAAATAAAATGAAAAAAATATTGTGTAAAACAACACTAAAACCAATGTTTGATTTGTATGTTTAGCATAATATTCACATATCTGGATAACTTTCATATACATACTATACACCTATCAAAATGTGATGGTTGTTTCAAATCAAATATTTTAAAAAATGTTTTGTTTGTAACGTAATGTCAAATAAAAAAAAGTAAAAACTAAAATATAATGTAGTTTTTAAGCACTCAAACAAAATAAGTTTTTTTGTGACTAAACAACAACAATATATTACTAGTAATTTATTTATAAATTAAATAATTAATACTTTTATTGCTAGATTTATTTTTTTTAAACTAATGTATACTAGATAACTTAACTTTCTATTATACTGTTGTACCACAAATTGTTGTGCAACAAGAAAAACAAATTATATATAAAATTAAATATCACTTAAATATGAGATCAAAAAATATATTTAATTATTTGTAATTTTTTAAATTAATGTCTAATTCGTGTATTATTTATAAACCAATTATACCAATCAATATCAACACTACTATACATATCATCACTAATTTAAAAATATTCATTAAATTATAATTAAAGTATATTTCAGTTATTATTTTTGTTTGTTTATCAAACTCGTTGGTTTTGAATTGAATTTGATTATTGAGTTTTAAATTAAAACTTTTAAATTATAAAAAACATATTTAAAAGTCTTTAAAAGTGTCACATAAATATACATATTTCAATCATAAACACCTTTTTGTAGTTAAATTATCCATTAATTTATACGCTTATTATTAAGTATATAAGTTTAGTATTTTGTTTGTAAGACTTTTAAAAATTATTTTTTTTAAACAACACATTAGTTTTCTTTAAATATATAATTATTATTTATATTTAATTGTCTTAAAACTCAATACTGAATAATATAGCGTATGGTTTGTGTCACACTATTACCTATAATTTATATCATATTATATTTATAATATATTTTGTTTCATAACATATCAGAGCATTTGATAAACTATTGCATCGATTTTATAATAATTATTTGGTTTTTACTCTCAAATTTAAATAGTTTTTTGTTAGTTTTTGGTTAGTTTTGTAATTTTAAATACTAGACACAAAACTTGTATTTGTATTAATAGGTGGGTGCCGCGTAATTGCCCATCATCTGGTTGTCTTGTACGGGTACGTTTGTAAATGGGTTTTCCTGATACGTGGGCTCCTGGTCTTGGCCAGTGCCGCCGGCGTAGGCTGAATAGCCAGCGCCGGGCACTATGTCTTCATTTTCAAAGCCGGTGGCAAATTGGCTCATATCGGTGCCCGCGTTCCAGCGTATGTGCGCAAAGTAAGCACATCCGGCCTATTCATCACCCATCATCACACCACCAATTGGACAGTTTGATGATAATGACATGACATCACAATGCGGTTATAGATATTGTTAATAATTAATTGATTGCAAAGTCAATAATCAAAGAAAAAAGAAAGAAAGTAAGAGATAGACAATTAGAGGGTGTGGTGTCTCAGTAGAGAGAGAGAGAGAGAGAGAGAGAGAGAGAGAGAGAGAGAGAGAGAGAGAGAGAGAGAGACTGACCCACGAAGCGATCGAGAAGAATGAGAAAGCGATGGCAGCTCTACAGCTATTGATGCCCTCACCAAACGGCGGTTTCTGTGAGTTAGCCCAAGCGATGCCCAGATATGCAAAACATATTAAGTAAAGCACTGCCCAAAGTCCTGCCAACAAATAAATACAAATTTAAATTACATTAAAAACAATTTACATTAACCAAAAAATTGTTGATATAATTATTAATTAATTACCAGAAAATCCCAAATCAAAAGCCACGGCCCGGCGTCTAATCTTAATACTCGACAAGTTTTGAAATAGACCTTCAAGTATGAGAAATGCAATGCTGGCCAACAAACCAATCAGTCCAAGACCTGATCCCAGTCTACACGCATTGTTATCCCGATTATACAGACATTTCTCCACTTTTCCCTCTTGAGTCCAACCGTTGGCCGATATACACCCGAACACTATTACTGAACATAACTGTCCCATAAAACACATCATTCATTCATTAAATCAGTTATTAATTCAAATAATAATATTTATAAACAATATTTATAATAATTATTTTAATTAAATATATAATATTTTATATAGTACTTAATTATAAATTATAATTTATAGATTAACTAAATTTATTTAGTTTCAAAAATAGTTATAAAAATAATTTATATTTTTAAAAAACCAAAATACCCCCCGTAATGCTACTTAAGTGTATAACATTAAATATAAATGTTATATTTCAAATTGTTTCAAATAAATCAATTGTTAATTACTATTTGTATATAAATTTTTAATTAACAAAATTATTTATTTATGTTAAGCTATAAATTGTATTACAAAATCAAATTAATTAAATTGTAAATTAAATAAAAACATAGAGAGTATATACTAACCCAACATATAAACCGTAGTATAACTTGTGGTTTCATAACATAACCGATTGGATCAAAAGCCGAGCCTTTAATGAAATGTTTAGAAAAATTTGTAATTTATTTAAATTTAATTAATTGTAATTAAAAGTCAATATAAATAATGGGTTCAAATGTATAGACATACCTGCTTTGGCCGCACCAAACGCTGCGTTCATATTATTCATTATGAGATTTAAATTAATTTACAAAATATAAGTTAAATTTATTGTCTAAATTAAAAATCTAATTCAAAAAACAATTTATTTCCTAAATTGCTATGAATTTAGTTGTAAATAATTGATTTCTATTGACAACGACATGTATATTATAATAACATCCAGGAGTTCACACATATATAACTATATCATCCATTGATAGCCAGGACATCTCATCCCAGTCTCTCAATAGCTAGAGCACTGCGAATGCGTGGTTTGAATGGTGTTTATGGCATCAAAATCACTGCTCTAACTGTTAAGCATTATATGATAGTCTATACAACAAAACAAATGTCATTTTGTTATCAATAAGTTTTCATTTTTCACTTTACATTACATTTAAATATAATTTGCAATAAATTTTTATCACTTTTAATTCATTTAAAAAAAAATTATTTTTGATTTTATAAAACATTTTTTTCAAACTATGTTTTTGTGTACCAAAAAAATACATGTAATTATAAATTAAATATTCATTACTTTTTTTAAGTTATAATATTCATTACATTAATATAAATATACATTACATTTCAAAAATATTTCCAAAAATACATTATATATTTAGTGTAACATTAAAAAAATATATATAACAACAATCAATTCATTCAATTTAAAACATGCATTTAAATCATCATTAAATCCAACTATCAATGAGACAACAGGTGATGGCTATGGTCTTTAACGATGAGCACCTGTCGACATGTGGCGCACACTACTAACTCATCGCTTATTAACCCGTTGGCCACCGCCGTCGATGTCTTAGGAATGGCGCCGCGCGTGGCCTTATGGTCGCGCCGTTGGGCGTCCAATAACTCATTTTGTTTGTCAATATCGGGCAACAGTACCATCAGTTCGGTAAAAATGGTTAAAAACTTTTTGCGACCAAACAATTCAAGACATTTTTCGTAGTATTCAGCGCCCGATACGGCCGACTGTCGAAACTGTTTGGATATTTCTTTAAATAGTAAAAACTTTGTCGTATCGTTCAGTACCCGTTCAACCTCTCGGACCAACAAACCATTTCTTTCCATAAAGTCTTCAGGATTTATGAAATAATAATAATTATCGTTACAATCGTTGGCCAATGAATGGTCACCCGTAGCCGTAGTTATAATCACTTCTTGAGCCACAGAACTCAATGATAGATTTGATACTTTTTTCTGGACGGCCGGCAAACCCGGCGGCGGGTTTTTAGCCAACTTTGACTGTTGTTTGGCACCCGATTTGCTTTGATTGTTATTATTAGTTTTGATAGGCATTGAAAAACTAGTCTTTTTATTACTTTTTGTTTCTAAAACCGGAAAGTCTTCAATAGTCGGCGGCAACTTTGGTGTCTTGGATTTGACCGCCGTTTTCTGACCACTTTTAATGTTATTACTATTACTACTACTATCTGTATGTAAGGCACTACTAGTACTACCGGTATTGCCGTTACTAAACCAATCAATAGTCGGGCCGCCATTTCTTGTTGAAAAACTATTACTTGTATTATAAGCTGAACTGGACTTTAGACTACTATTACCGGCGGTACGAACGGCTGCCGCCGCCATAGCGCTGGCCTTTTTCTTAGCGACCGGTAGTGACGGAAACTCTTCCTTAGTGTTAACAATTGGTTTGTTTGACGGCAACCGATAAGCGGCCACCGATGGAACCGATGCTGAGGCCATCGATGCCGACGCCGAGTCTATAAGCTGTACATTACGGCGAACATTGGGCTCAACGTACGGCCTACTGGCTGTCTTTGGTTTAGCCATTTTGTTAAATGTGTTATAATTTATTGATGTGTTTAACGTCATTATAGTGCCACCGCCTGGAAGTGCTGGAAAATCGTCATCGTTGGCAGTGTTGGGTTTGCCAGATGTGGACAAATTCTTTGAATAAGTGGTCGGACTTTTGGTTTTGCTTTGTTTGGAAACGCCTTCTTCGGCCCGTGTTTTCAATATAGTGTCCGACACTTGACTTAACGATGGAAAGTCTTGAGGTCCGGGCGGTTGTGCCGGTGGTGGCGGCGGTGGGACAGCACGTGAAGCACCGCCGGCGGCGCCAGCACTTTCATCGGCGTCCATATCGGGGTCGGTGTGCCGATCGGTAATGTTATTATGCAATTGTTGTGTTTGTGGGTTACGTCTTAAGTCCTTTTTAATTTGTTTGCGGGTCTGTTGGCCGTTGTCCAGCAGTTGACCAGAGCGTTGATGTATAAACATATCAATTGATATCTTTTTAGCATTTTTGAGCTCAGATTTACTCATATGTTGTGAATGGCGTTGAGTGATGTGCGCCTGTAAATCAATTTCCGATTTGAAAGCATTGGTAAACTTTTCTTGCTGTTCGTCGCACTCCCGGCACAGGTAATGGTCGGCCATAAAGTGCTGCCGTAGTGACCGATAGTCGGCGTAAAATTGTTTCAAACCCGACGGATCGCAAAAGTGACAGTAAAAGTGTTCCCGTCGTAGATGTAAATGCAGGTCGTCTTCGTCGACATACCGCTCGTCACAAAAAGTACATATCGGGTGACCTCTGTGTGACCGTTCGTCCGGATCACCCGACTTGCGATGTCTGGCCAACTCTTTGCGGTTATAGTACTTGCGTTCGGATGTAAAGACTTTTAAATTTTGGACACAAAGATCGCAAAAGAACAGTTCGTGCTCTTTCCTGAAGACATCAATGGATTACCACTTAATTATCAATAAAACTCTTACATTTCATTCAATTTAATCCATACCTTAAATGAGTGGTCAAGTCGTGAATGGTTTTAAACGGCGACCGTTGGCGACACTTACGGCACGGATGCTCCAGAAGTTTGCCGTAGGCTTCCAGCGACGACTCGTCCTCAAAGTGAATGCCAAAGTCGTTACGATATAAACACTTCTTGAGATCAAACTCTTCAAACTTTTTTTGCTTATTCAATGTGAATATCACCTAAAAGTATGGGTTTAATAGATAGGGATTAGCCATCAGGTGATACACACAGTATGTATATTACACCGTATGTGTTGATCACAAACCTGATCCAACTGTTGTCGACAAATGGGACACTCATTTTGTTGGCATAAGACTCGCATACGAGTGCAACACTGATAGCACACCCAATGGTCGCAAAGGCCGACCGCAAAGATCCACTTACGGCCACCACTGCCGCCGCCACCAGAGCCCGTATTTTCACGACAAACCACACAAACATTACTATCCCTTTCTTCGCCCGCCGTTTGGCTACCACTTGATGGCCGTCGGGAGTCCACTGACTGTCCTTTTGTTGTCGACATTTGAAATGAAACTTTAAAAACAAAATTAAATTACAATTAATTTAAATATCAATTCAAAACACATTAACGTATTGTAAATACAAAATACACGACACGTTTGCCATTGAAAATAGCATTGAAAAGCATGTAATCAATTGATAAGACATTCATTACTACTATAACTATAATTACCTTTAAATTAATGTCTGATTTTGTATATAAATTATAAATTAAATTAAAACACTTTTACTGTATATTTACAGGACTTTTTTTGAATGAAAACACAAAACAAATTAAATGTTTAAATGATTTTAATTGTTGGACGACTTGTTGGGCGAGCGATGAGTGAAATTGTTTTGTTATGTTATTAAACCAATTGAGTTATGGTTTGCAATCAAAACCCTATATTAATTGCATTCAATAATTGTAATTGAGTTTAACGTTACGTTTAGTTGTTTGCACTGTATTTGCAATTATATAGCGTTACGTAAACCACATTTGTATTGCTTTTACATAGCAATCAAATATGGGTTCACGTGTCCATACAATTTTCAGTGTTATTTTTTTGCGACCAATAGTTTTATACATTTTTAGGCGCTTTTTTCAAATTATACTTTGATTTTTAATTTGATTTGATTAAATTAAACCACATATTGTTTACAAGATATTTTGAAAAGGAAAAAAATTAATATAAATAAATTATCTTATGGCCTGGCCTGGATGTGGGTACCGGTGTTCGTGTCCCGAAAACATTCAAAAACATATGAGAGTTCATCGGACATAAAGACTATTAATTGTAATAATTATAATGAAAATTAAATTATTTATAACTTATAAAACATAATAATAAAGTGAGGGATATATAAAATATGGGATTAGACTGTGATAATCGCAACAAACAACACAATGGGAAACTGATAGTTAGTATCCAACACCGAGAATGGATCGGTAAATCACTTAAAGAGCATCAATGGACACATACGGGTGACCGGGAGTTCCCGTACGAGTAACACGAGTGTGACAAACGACTCATTAATAATACTACACTTAAGCATCATATGAATGGACATTTGAATATTAAGCCGTACGGGTGTTCGTGGCCCGGCTGTACATATAGGTCTACATTATCGGGTAATTTAAGTAAACATAAGAAAGTTCAACATAAATTATAAATTGTTTTAATTTTATTATTTGTAATTTATAAATATTCAGTTCAATTATTAAAAATTTAATTAATTATTTCAAACATTTGTGTGTGAATTGAACGCACAGATAGAGATAATCTGAATATCACATTCAGTAAATGGTTTTAAATTACATTAGACTAAAAAGTTAACACATTTTACACAAATAAATACTATAATCAATACAATTGCAAACAATTAATTAATTTTCAAAAATTTAACATTTGTCTTATTCATTAGATCCATGACGACTGAATCCTTGTAGTGATGATAGTCTTTGGCCAATCCATAGAGTCTAATATATCGCAGTTTAGGCACTAATAACAGTCCATTCAATACACTATCGGTTATAGTATTTTGTTTGATAAACAGATTAATGTATTGAAGTTTAGGTAGATTTGTATGAATTGTATCCCAAAAGTCATTGTTGAGTGAAATACAATGTAAATGATAATGAAAATGCGTTAATCTATTCAATACTAAACCATTTAAAGTCAATTTAGTATTTCGGGGGAAAAATATATAATTCAAACGTTTTAAACGTTTAAATGTTTGATTAAATGATTGCATAAATAGTTGCCATTCATTGCCTGTCATATCATATCTGGCAGTAATCAACAATTTCTTCAGATCTATTAAATTGGATCCAATATTAAGAATATGTTTGCCATTTGGATCCATGCCACTCAAATCAATGGTTAAATCAATTAATTTATGCATTTTTGATAAACCCTTGACCAGTACTTCATTTGACTGCTTATTGCATTTACTATCAATCCGTACATTAATAACTTTCAATTGATTTCTATAATTATCGACAAACACTTCAAATGCATTCATATACTTATTTTCGTAATAAAATGATATTTTATGTAATTTTGTGAATAAAATTTCATTTTTATAACAAAAATTTCATAGAAAGTAGTTATTAAAGTCAATAAAGTTTGTCATATTATGGCATAACTTGATGTTTGTTTCAATTGATTTCATGACTAATGGATCGTTACATTCATACCATATAACTGAAATTAATTGTTTGACAAACTTTGCAAAAAACTTGTCCACACTTTGATATAAAAATCATGACTAAATTTAATTGTATTCAAACGATTACAGTGTTTTATAATTGAGTTAATCATTGAATCGTTTATATCATAACAAAAAATAGTTGTAATGTTTGAACACTTTTTAAGTGTAATATCAAATATTTTAGTTTTTAGTTTTTTATCAGTTATTTTCCCAAAAAACCCATTGGGATCAGCATTGATATCTAATTGGGTGTTAAATATCACTCTTTGCCACTGTTTAGACACACATTCACATCGGAACCGGTCTTTGAATGACATATAAGACAACAAGACTTCACACAAATCATCACCAAATCTATCCAAAGAGTCTTTGGGATAGACTTTCGATGCAATCATTTCATCACTTCTTGAATCCATTTCTATTATCTTTATCATAAATGAGACAATATTTACAATCAATTCAAACACTTTTTAAATTATTAAATAAATAAATTATAGTCAAAATAAATGTAAATAACTCACAGATTGTGTTGTGTGTGCCGTACGGGTGCTGTCGATGAGTGTCCACAAGTTGTCTTCACATTCACTATCTATACACTCAATACTATTGCCATTTAATACACCAAACAATCAGTAAAACAATTAAAAATTTGAAATCAAATTAAATGAAACTCAAAATTTTCAAAAGTATTGTCTTATTTTGTAAAACTTTTTAAACATTTATAGAAATTTAAAGACGTTTATAGAAATTTGAACATGCCTATTTTAATGTTTATTATAGGCTATAATTTTTAGCTAAATATAGTTAAG
Source organism: Dissorhina ornata (assembly GCA_034695265.1). Lineage (NCBI taxonomy): Eukaryota > Metazoa > Arthropoda > Arachnida > Sarcoptiformes > Oppiidae > Dissorhina > Dissorhina ornata. The sequence goes on along the minus strand of JAQIWK010000445.1, from coordinate 692 downwards.
TATATTATATTAAAGCTTCATTATTTATAAATGGGATTAAAAACATTATCTTTATATCTTATGATTGTCTTGATGTACACCGACTGATGAAAACCTATGACTTGAACCGAAACACCTGTTGATATCATTATATTTGTCATATATTTTATACCCAAAAATGTATGATTCAGTCACTAGTTGTGGTCAACAAAAAAACATTAAATTAAGATTAGATTTAAAAATACAGTAATTTATTGTACATTACTTGTAACAGCCATTATATCTAATTTAATTGCACATGATTATTTAAACTTTAAAAAAAATAATTTGTATTATTCTGGAATTTTATCCTGAACAATTTTTATTATGTTATGAACAATGTAAAATAAATATCTAATTTTCATTTAACTTATTTAAAACAAAAAGCATAAACTAGTTTGAATATCCGGGTGCTATTTTTAAACTAACTTTGAAATCATTCAAAATTTTTTATTTAAAAAAAATTATACAAATTTAAAATATTTAATAAGAAATAAAGTTTGAAATCATTATCAATTTTGTTATTTAATTAAAAATAATAATTAATTAATTTCATAACAAGTGAGAAGTGTATATAAAATATTACTTTAAATAATTTACTTATTTAGCGGTCAATGCCTTAAATAGAGATTTCTCTCTCTCTCTCTCTCTCTCTCCCTCCCTCTCTCTCTCTC
>JAQIWK010000444.1:0-16454 GCA_034695265.1 Dissorhina ornata | reverse complement strand
GGAACCGATACAATCGGGATAAAATACCAGACATTCCTCCAATAGATTTGAATTCTAAATATAAGAGTAAATGGGATCTGGGAGGTGATGTGGTGGGTAAACTAGACTTTGGTTTAGATGGTGACTTTAAGACCAGGAACCGATACAATCGGGATAAAATACCAGACATTCCTCCAATAGATTTGAATTCTAAATATAAGAGTAAATGGGATTCGAGAAATGATGTGAAAACAAAAGAAGAAATCAAAACAGATATAAAATTTAACAACAAATTAAAATTTGATTCAGATATCAGGGTAAACGATAAAATAAAGTTTGATAATTCAAATATCAGGGTAAAAGACAAAATAAAAGTTGATACCAATATTAATATAAACGATAAAATAAAATTTGATAATTCAGATATTAGGGTTGATGACAAAATAAAGTTTGATACACATATAAATGTAGATGGTAAAATTAATTTTGATAAAACAAAATATAACCTAGATGACAAATTAAATTCAGATACAAATAACAGGGCAAACAATAAAATGAAAGTTGATACTGATATCAATGTAAATGATCAAATAAAGTTTGATACAGATATAAATGTAGATGATAGAATCAATTTTGATAAAACAAAATATAACCTAGATGACAAATTAAATTTAGATACAAATAACAGGGCAAACAATAAAATAAAATTTGATTATTTAGATAAAAAGACAAACAAAAAAATGAAAGTTGATACAGATATCAATCTTAACGATAAAATAAAGTTTAATACAGATATAAATGTAGATGATAAAATCAATTTCGATAATACCGATAAAATAAACTTTAATTTTTAAATTCAATATATTACACAAACCAAACATTTACATTTAATCAATAGATATGTGAAATACAATATTAATATACTTGTATGATTTATGTAATTCAATTTTAATTTATATAATTTAAACTAAATATAATTTAATATTTTAAATAAATTGTTAGTAATTATAATAAATGTTTTAATTGTCTATAAAATAATTTGATATAATTTAAGGTTATTTAAGGGACGGTAATGGCAGGTGTGTTATGCCATACGAATGTAGATCACGTCCTAAAGTGATTGAACGACGCGCCCCGCGATTGATAAGCGAAAGTAAACCAAGTGTGAAGACTACAAAAGCACCAGGGTCACCCATCAATGGTACAAACAAATGCCCCCGTAATGAACACTACAGCTCGTGCGGCTCACACTGTAACCAAACTTGCGATACAACCCATAATACACTGTGCGTTGCCGAGTGTATTGCCGGCTGTTTTTGTGACGATGGACTGTACAGGAATAGTGATAATACCTGTGTCCTTAAAGATCAGGTTAATTATACTTTTTTTTTAAATTAATCAGTTTTAATATATTTAATCAATAATTATAAAATATACTACAAAATTATTTTTAAAAACACTTTATTTCAAACTTATACAAATAACATGTAGACCAAGTCTTAATACTTTTGTAGACATACCTACCAATTAAATATAAATTTTAATAATTTAATTGATATACTAATTGTTTGATAATTTGGATGTCATTTGTAGTGTTCGTGTACTCTATTGGCCGAAGAGTGTGAATGTGATGACAAAAATGAAGACTATTTTTGGTGTTACAATGAATGCGGCAGAACTTGCGCCGACTTTGGACGGTCACAGTCGGACTCGATGTGCGATAAGTGCTCCAGAGGTTGCTTTTGTAAAGATGGTAAGCAGTCATTATTATATATTCATTTTGCTTTGAATTAATTAAAATTTATTTTAATATTTAATAAATTATTTTAGGATTAGTTAGAAATGAAAATGGTTTATGTGTTGAGCCCCACCAGTGCCCTAATGCTAACCAAATGGATGGTTTGAGTAGCACTCGATGCCAAACAAATGAAGTCTATATGAAGTGCGGGTCAGACTGTGGCCGACACTGTCGGGAGTTGGCCGTCGACCAGAGATCGCAATGTCATTCATGTACGGCCGGGTGTTATTGTGAAAAAGGGTATTACCGGTCATACGATGGTAAGTGTGTGGATGAATCCAAATGTGTGGTACAAAATAGTCGACTCGAAAGGGACTGTAATTTGAATGAAGAGTTTTCTTTTTGTGGTACCGATTGTGGGGCCAAATGCGCTGACCTGAGCCGTCAAACCAGTGACCTGTGCTCAGCCAAAGACTGCCAAATCGGGTGTTTTTGTAAAAAAGATTTTTATCGCAATAAACGGGGCCTTTGTATACCTAAAGACCGGTGCGATAGTAGCGGCTGTCCCACCGGTGAAGTCCATTCAAAGTGTGGCAGTAATTGTGGCCAATCGTGCGAAGACCTGCTAAATCCAAATCAAGCCGTATGTACGGCTAAGTGCGAAGAGGGATGCTTTTGTCACTACGGTTTGTACCGGAATCGGGACGGCAATTGTGTGCCGAAAAATGAATGTCAATCCAAATCAAGCAAAAGTCTATTGACGGCCAGTGCTATCTGTCCGGCCAATGAAGAGTTTGTTGAATGCGGTAATTCATGCAAAGAGTCTTGTCTTAAAAAGTCCATATGTAGTGAACAATGTCAACGAGGGTGCTTTTGTATTAAAGGTATGGTACTTTTTTAAATTGATATTGAAATAAACTTGGTATTTTTATTTTGCTCAGGGTACTACCGACACCGATCGGGCAAATGTGTGCAAAATGAGATGTGCAAAGAGTTGGACCAATGTGTTGAATGTGATTTAAGTGAATATTATACTAATTGTGGATCAGATTGCGGCAAACAATGTAGCGATATAGAGAAGGAAGGCCAGGGTTTATCGTCAGATAAATGTATCAAGCAACAATGTCAAAAGGGATGTTTTTGTAAATATGGTTTTTATCGCAATCAATATGGAAAGTGTGTTTCCCGTACTAATTGTGGCCAAAGTTTATAAATGAATAAAACAAACATTTTTAAAAATAAATTTAAGTAAATATATTTAATTTTGTAAATTTTTTATTACATAAAATTGTTTGTTAGCATTATAATCAAAATTGTAAATTCAAATCATTAAATGTTTTATTTATTTAAAATCAAATATAGTTTATATTTATTGACTTTTATTCAAAATGTGATTGTTATCAGTATTTCTAAGTCTTAATGTATTGTTATCTGATTTGGTCTTCAGTTCAGCGGCTATTGATGTCGCAACTGAAAAGACAATTGTTTCAAAAGTTTTAATTATTTGTTAATTAATATAATTATTAAATAATTATCAAATCATACGCTGTTTGTGTCGTTGGGTATCATCGGGAGTGAAGGATATATACGAAGAATCGGGTGTCGTATGGATGTCCGATGAAAACCAGGTAACATTGATATGGTTTTTGTTATTTGTATTCAAATTATTAGCCGTAGTTTGACGGTTGCGACCAAAGTTTGTAAACATTTTGAAAAAGTTTTGAAATTTATTATTTTGATTACTTATTGAACCACTGGTTATCTTTGGTTTTGATGTCCAAAACAATCGCCACCTCTTATACAATGGTTTATTTGGGCGATTTTGCATATTATGGTATATTCTGGACAAACAAATAAAATTATCATGGTTAGTTGTTTAGCTAGTTATTAATATAGATATTTACGATCCCATTGAAGCACTTCCAATGATATTTATGTCATTTTCTTCAACCTCATCAGTTAAATGTGAAAAACTTTGAGATAATTGTCTGGATTCATAGTTAGCAGGTTCATCCGTACAGTCAATATAATCATAGATAACTTCATCGATGTCCACAATCTTGGGCCGTCTATATGTCCGGTAATTATCGGTGCGTTTTATTTTGAATTTTGTAAACATTTTGTTTTGCATCCATATGTTTGACTCAAAAGAAAAACAAGGTTTTAATTAAAATTTTATTAATTAACAAAAATAATGAATCATTAATTAGCAAATAGTTTTACTTTTAGTACATATGTAACAAATATTTTTTTATATAAGTTTTTAAATACAGTATAAATAAAAAGTGCAATCAATTGAAATGTTAATAAATAAAATTATTTAAATACAATATAATAAAATTATAATACAATTTATAATTAAATATAAATTAAATTAAACTAAAGTACAACTACTGGTCGTCTAATTTGTCTCTCAGTAGTCAACAAATAAATACCAAACGCTTTATACAACAAATAGGAGCCAAACAGCCGGCGCTGACTATCGGGCCATTGGATCCAATAGCGGGTCATCCGATGTCCGCCAATTTGATTTGTCAAATTTGAAACACCGATGGCATCGATGATCATCGACTCGCGTGTTAAGGCTTCTTGGGATGTGATGCCATTGAAACAACACAGAGATATCACACCCTTATCGGTGGACCAAATACTTTGGATACGTCGGGCTTTTGGCGATTTCAAGTCAATTACTTTGCGATTACAGTCATAAAAGTGTTGGTAAACCCGATTACCCTGGCCCTTTCCCACGTAAAATATTGATTTTATAAATTTTTCAAACAATTTCCGGTCAAATTCAAAGTCTATTGGCTGTTGAATATTGAATGTCATGTTTTGAGTAACGTTTGGATCCATTAGTAGATAATTAAAGTAATGTTGCGCTGATTTTTGGCCACATTTTTGGTCAAAATAGTCAATAAATTGTTGCTCGAGTTGATAGCATTCGTCAAATGGGAACAACTGTTTGTCTAACAATTTGTTCAACTCTTGGGAACAGTTAGAAAGTGATGATGAGTTTTGAGCGCTTGACGTGGCTAACAATTTTGGACTACTTATAGCCAAAAACTTTTGAAACAATTGTAATACAGTTTTGTTAGGGTTTGACAAACACTGACCAAAAGTTTTATGGTATTTAGACTCTAATCTCAACATTTTTTTCTTGGATAACAAAACCAAATATATTTTAATTACAATTAACTATAAATGTTTTGAAGTAATTAAAAATACTTTTAATAAATTAAATAATTATATAAATTTATACCAAAACTAAAGTTTTAATTACAGTTTACATTCTATTAACTAAACAATGTATTAATTTTTATTATAATATTAACCCTCGCGCGCGACCCATGTTTAAGCATAACTAGTAATTTTTATAAGATTTATATAATATGTACTTGATTAAAAACATTTTAAACAAAATTGACAATTATTTGATGAAAAAATTGCAAATTACTAATGAGTTATTTAATTTTTAAATTTAGCGCTTAATTAATGCGCAAAAAAACATATTATTAACTATTGAGAAAATTATATTTAACTTATTAACTAATTAAAAATATTTGCATTCACTAACAAATGGCTATCGGTATTGGAAATAATATAAAATATGAGTTGTGAATGAGTTGAATACTTTTAGGTATTCAATTAAATAATGAAACTTTTTCAAACAATAATTTTATTTTTAATATGTCATATAAGCGGTATATATTCACGTAAGTTATATTAATTAATTAAATATCAAGATAACAATTTTTTAGACACTAAATACAGTATGTTAATTAAGTACAGTACCATACAATTTGATTTTGTGTTTATATAGATTGTGTATTATTTCGAAATACGGTATTTCAAGTGTTGGGCACCGACTGTGGTCACCATTGCTCCGATTATAACTGGAAAAGTAAAGATAAATATTTAATTTGTCACGAGGGTGTGGGCAAACCTGGCTGCTATTGTAAGCCGGGCTATTTTAGGGATTGGGCTTATAATTGTGTCCGCAAAAATGTGTGCGAAAAAGGCCGACAGTCTAAAGGGGCTGCGCCCCAAATAGCACCCCGTAATAGTAAAAGCAAAAAATGCACTTATAAAAATGAATTATTTACCGATTGTGGCAATTATTGTATTGAAAATTGTAAAAACTCGGCCTCGGAAACCTGTCCTATTAATAAGTATTTAATTATTATTATATTTACTTATTATATCAACTTATTAGTTATAAAGTATTAATTTGAAAATATTTTGCTTAATAGATGTGACATCGGGTGCACGTGTACTGACGGCTATTTTAGAGATGACGATGGTTTGTGTTATTGTTTTTTTGAAACTTTGTTAGTTTTAATTTAATTACAATTATAATTGCAATTTATAGGCGAGTGTGTACCGCAATCCAAGTGTGGGGTCGCACTGCCGACCAATAAAAACAAACCGTCAAAAGTGTGTCCATTTGGCGAGGAGTACGTCGAGTGCGGTAAACGGTGTTCCGAAAAGTGCGGTACTCCCACTTGTACCGAAAAGGACAAAAACAAGTGTGAGCTTGGTTGTTTTTGTAAAAGTGGTTTTGCCCGCAATACTCAGGGACAGTGTGTGCCCAAAGTATTATACATTTTAATATTTAAATAATTAAATTTCAAAATTTTTTTAAATGAATAATTTGTTTGATTTTGAAAATTAACTAATAGAAAGATTGTAGAGCACCAGGGCAAACTTGTGGCAAACACGAAGTGTTTGAAATGTGCGGCAATAAATGCGCTGAACTTTGTCTACCACCAATCGGTAAGTTATCACCATGTTAGCATTATTATATATTAATTAAAATTAATATTTGGTATTGGTGTTATTTAGAGTGTCCGGCCAAATGCAAACCGGGTTGTTATTGTCGTAAACCCGACTATTTTAGAGATGATGACAAAAACTGTGTGAAAGATGGCCGCAAAATGATGACATCACTTGGCAAAAAGTTGACCGATAAAGCGGGCGTTAATTGTCCGGATATACCGCCGAGCGCTACACCAAAGCCCAAGACTGCCGCTCAATGCAAATCAAATGAAGAATACAAGAGTTGCGGCACTTTATGTGGTCAGTCGTGCGCTTCCCTAAAGAGAGAGTATGTGTGTCCCCGAAGAAAAATTTGCGTCAAGTAATTACCTTGGTTATTTTTCTATTTGTATAAAGTTAATTGGTTTGATTAATGGTTTGATTAATGTTGTGATTAATATAGAGGTTGTTTTTGTACGGCCGGTCATTACCGAAACTCGGACGGCGATTGTGTGCCCGAATCGGACTGCGATTCCGGTCCCAAAGTTAAGCCTAAAAAATGCAAGAAAAAGGAAGTTTGGAAAAATTGTGGCAATACTTGCGTTGAACTTTGTAATCCACCCGCTGTTTGTATTTTTATTTATTATTTTTCATTATTAATATATATTATAAATTAAAAATAATCTTGGTCATAGATATGTGCGCACGAGTGTCAGCCAGGTTGCTATTGTAAGGACAACTATTACCGTAATAAAGCGGGTGTTTGTGTACCTGAAGCAAGTTGAGTCAATTTATATCGGTTTATCAAAACATTTGTTTGACAATTGATTTGTTTGTTTAATTTTTTGTTGATATCTCGAAGAATGTCCGCCACTTAATGACCACAACAATGGGGACGATAAGTGTGTGATTCCAATAAAGAAAGAAAAATGCCATAAAGACTGCATACAAAGTTGCGGCGAAGTGGCCGCTAAGATGGTATGTCCGCGACGTACAGCCTGTATCATCGGCTGTTTTTGTCCGACTGGTCAGTTGAAAGACTACGGCGGCAATTGCGTATCGGCCAAGAAGTGTCCGCCGCCTCCCAAACCCATCAAACGGCCCAAAGAGGACCTCAACGAAGTGCCCGATTGTGATGATAATGAAGAGTACTATCCATGCGGTGACTATTGTGTGGAGGCGTGTAAACCTCCCAAGTCTTGTAAACGCAAGTGTAAATCGGGATGTTTTTGTAAGAGATATTACTATCGCAATGAAAAAGGTGTTTGCGTTCCCGAAGAGGTTAGTCATACCTATTACCGATAGATAATTATCACAAATAAATATATATATTTAATTAATAATTTTTATAACTAAATAATAAATGTGTACAGAAATGTCCAAACCGTATGCCAGCCATTGAACCCGAAAAAAAGTTGGGACCAAAGGATTGTAAAAAGAAAAACGAAGAGTTTTCCACTTGTGGTCGACCCAAATGTCATTCATGTCTTGAACTGTCCAAACACCAGATGTGTCCCAATCGGCAAAGTTGTGAAACGGGATGTTTTTGTAGGGGTGGCTTTTACCGGACCACCAAAGGTGATTGCGTCCCACTTTCTAAATGCATACCAAAAGTGCCCGACTTTACCGAAGTGGCCACCACTACACCGCGGTCTAAGGACGGCGATTGTAAGGACAACGAGCACTACGAAGAGTGTGGCGATCATTGTATTGAGTTGTGTCAACCGCCCGACTCGTGCGATGCCCAGTGCGGTACGATTTAGTTCACCCCAACATTTAAGACATTTTAAAACTTACTTTTTATTTATATTTGTATTTATAGATTCAGGGTGTTATTGTGACAAAGGTTACTATAGGGTCAAACGTAAGGGTCCATGTGTTCCCGAAAAGGTATTTTATAATTAGTTTTTAATTTTAAATAATTTTAATTAATTTTTTTAAACACAATATCAACAGAAATGTCCAGATTTTGGTGATGAGGCCACAGAAGTAATGAAAGTTAAGATCAAAATCAAGCTTAAGTGCGAAGAGGGAGAGATATACTCCGAGTGCGGCACCCGTTGTGGCCAAATGTGTAGCGATTTATTTAAATCAGTTATTTGTCCCAAAAAAGGATTGTGTGTTAGTTTTTTTTGCCCATATTTTAATTTATTAAATAATTTTTTAAAAATAATAACTAATTATTTATAATTAATTATTAGGTTACCGGCTGTTACTGTCCGGAAGGAAAATATCGTAATCATAAAGGTATTAATAAGTATAATCTTAATATACATCTACCGTTAAACCTCGCGCCCATAATGTAAGCACAAGTGATTCAAAAAAATATGTATTTATAACAATTCCTTACATTATGGGTGCGAGGTTTTACGGTAGATGTTAATTGAATTTATATTGAAGTTTTTTTGTCCCAAAAAATTGTGTTTTAACTTATATGTAATGAATAGGCAAATGTGTGGCCGCGAGTCTATGCCAGGACGACAGGCCGGCGCCGGAAAAAGACTTGAAATGTGGTGAACACGAAGTGTATAACAAGTGCGGCGACCGGTGCCCCCAAACGTGCGAAACCCAACTGTTGAAGATGACCTGTCCTAAGGCCAAGTGCAGCGCCGGCTGTTTTTGCGTTGAGGGCTACTTTAAGGACGATTTCGGTAACTGTGTCCAACTAAAGGATTGTCCGGAAACTACTGTATTGGACATACAATTTGTCATCAAATGTGACAAAAATGAAGAGTTCAAAGAGTGCGGCAAACGGTGCGGTCAGACCTGTCGGGAAGCGCTTGAAAACATCGATTGCGACCGACAGAGAGCCTGCGTTACCGGATGTTTCTGTAAGAAGGGTATGCTTCGCAATGACGAGGGTAAATGTGTACTCAAAGAGGTATTTGTTTTATAACCAAATAATTAGTTTAATTAATTATAAAACTAATGAATAATTGTTATGAAAGGACTGTCCGAAAGACAAACCAAAAGAAAAGTTTGAAATAAAATGCGAAGAAAACGAGGTGTACTCCAAATGTAATGCCCGGTGCGCTCAGGGGTGCGACGATTTGGGGGCTAAAGTGATTTGCCCTAAAGAGCTACAGTGTGCCAGCGGTTGCTTTTGCAAGGAGGGCTTCCTTCGCAATGAAAATGGTTTGTAATTTTAATTAATTTAAATTTTATTAATTGTTTTTTATATTTAAAAACCATTTTAGGCGATTGCGTTGCGGAGGCTGATTGTCCAGATGTGGGTCCGCCGACATTGGTGGCCAAACCAAAGCTTGATTGCGGCGAAAATGAAGAGTATAGCGATTGCGGCACTCGTTGTGGTCAGGCCTGCGAAGAGTTGGGCCGACGGGTGGTTTGCTCTAAGCGTCGTATTTGTATGTTTTAATTGTTAATTCAATACTAAAAAATTATAATTTAATAATTTGTTATAATTTTTAGGTATTATGGGCTGTTTTTGTACAGAAGGATTTTTCAGGTTAATAGTATAGTTATTAAAATTAATTAAAATATTTAATTAAATTATAAAAATGATGAACAGAGATGATGCGGGTGTTTGTGTGCCATTGCTTGAGTGCCCCAACATATCGCCGCCCAAACGGGCGCCGCCCAGTTGTGACGCCACCGAAGAGTACCAAGAGTGCGGCCGTCGGTGCGGACAGACCTGCGAAGACTTTCATAAGAAAAAACAATGTCCGGCAAAGTTAGTTCACTATTATATTAAATATACATTTAATGTCATTATTAACAAACTTAATCCAAACGTATCTGATCCAGACAATCATGCGTTTCGGGATGTTTTTGTTTAGCCGATAATAGACGCGACCACAACGGCGAGTGTGTGGCCAATGACAGTATGAATGCGATTAAAGTTTTTTATTGTCATATATTTTATGATTAAATTTAATTAATTATTATTTTTTGCCGATAGAGTGTCCGGCGCCGCAAAGTGACGCCAAAGACAATGTCAAGTGTGGCGCTAACGAGCAATACTCGGACTGCGGCTCCCGATGCGGTCAGGGGTGCGAAGACTTGGCTCAGGCGACGGCCTGTCCCAAGAATCGGATGTGCGTTTCGGGATGTTTTTGTTTGGACGGCTATTATCGCAATGAATTTGGCGAATGTGTCCAACAAAGTAAATGTCCGGCCGTTTCGTCCGATACCCGACCAAAAGAGTGCGGCGCTAACGAAGTGTTTACCGATTGTGGCACTCATTGCGGCCAAAAATGTGAAGATATAGGACAAGGAGTGCGGTGTCCGCGTAAACGGATGTGTATTACGGGTTGTTTTTGTCGGAAAGGTTTCTTCAGGGATGTGAACGACGACTGCATTCCTCAGCAACAGTGCAAAGACAAGAAGGAAAAGAAAGATAAGAAAAAAGTGGACAAAAAGCCCGACGAAGACGTCAAAGAAGATAAGGAAGACGTGGCCGACGATAAGGATGACAAATCAGATGCCGATATTGAGACAGAAAGTGCCAAAGAGTCGGCCACTACGACCGCCGCCGGCGAGTCTGAAGAGGCAGCCGATAAGGCTTCGACCGCCGCCGCCGGTGAGTCTGAAGACTCGACAGAAAGTCCAAAATCTGATGACAAGACCACTACCACCGAGAAGTCCGAAGAGGAGTCAACCACTTCCTCATCGGGTGAAGAGACCACAGCTAGTGATGGGACGACAGCCAGTGATGTCTCGTCTACAACACCTGCCGATGAATAACCGCTATAATTGTCTACATATTTATAATGTCTTGTTATTTGCGTTCATTATATAAATATATTTAATTAAATATATTATTAGTTATTTAATTTATAATTCAAGCAAGGTGTAAAACTAATTTATAAATTTAAGAAATTGTTAATTTATTTATATTTAAATATTTATTAAAAATACAAAACTTTTAATGTATTTATGAATAAAACTGTAAAATAGTATAACTTTTTATTAAATTGTATTCAAAAGCCTTTGAAATGCAAACTTTGAAATTCAAGGCTTTGTTTGAAAAGTATTTTTTCAAATATCAAAACACGTGTTGTTTAAGACTTTTGGTATAAAATTTAGATTAATTTAGTAATTGTTTTGATTATAAAGTGATTGATTGTAAACAATGGCATCAAATATAAGTGATGTTAAGAAACAAATGAATCAATTGAGTCAACAATTGTTGTCTTTTAGGAAAACTAAACATTTTAACATTGAATTGGATTTGACTTTCAATTCACTTAATGTTAATTCAGTTTTAAGTCAAACGACAAACACTTTAATTGATTACAATTTGATTCAACAAATCAATGATTTAAATATCATTAAGGATTGTGGCATTGATTTGACTAACAGATACTCTGATAGTAAGTCTTGTATTGTTTTTACCTTAAAATACAATTAATAATTGATTTAAAACTGAATTTAGATTCAAATGAAAACAATGTTTCAATTGTTTGTCAAATAAGTGATGAATCGCTGGGAGAGTGGACTCAAAGACACCGATTGCCAGAAGTTATTGATTCAGACAATGACTCGGAAGAAGACATTAAATCCGATGTTAACAGCGATTATCAGCCAAAGGAAGAGATAATCTCTGGAAGTGTTGATGAAAATGAAGACTCGATTGATAGACAAGAATATGAAGACAAAAGTGTTTCAAATGGGAGTCAAAGAGAGACTGAATTAAACACTAATGAAGACAATGACAGACAAACTGAAGATAAAACCAGTGATGAAGAAGTGGCCGATAAGTCTGACAATGATTGTCGACAACGAGTCAAACGAGTGAAGACTTCTAAAGATAGATATCGTTGTGATTACAAAGATTGTGGTAAAAGTTATTGTCATAAACAGGACTTAAGAAGACATCAATTGTCACATTCGGGTAAAAGATATTATTGTGATCACAAGAAGTGTGTCAAACATTTTGCTCATTCAAGTGACTTAAACAAACACAAGAAGTCTGGCCGACATGTATTGGGTCAGTCATTCAAATGTGGACGCAATGCATGTGATTATCAAACCAAACATATGGATCAGTTAGATAAGGATCAGTTGGAAACACATATCGCTAGTCATCCCATTAAAAGACACGACAAGACTATTGATGGCAAATATGAATGTGATTTCATTGGATGTCATAAGAAGTTTAATAGTTATGAAAATATGTGTCAACACAAACACATCCATTTGAATCGTATCTATAGGTGTGATATGAATGGTTGTGACCAAACATTTGCAACGCCTATCTATTTACGTAGACATCAAACCAATCAACACATCACTAAATACCGGTGCGATAGAGACGGTTGTGAATATAAAAGTGGAGTTAAATGGCAATTCAATTTACATTTGAAAAATCACTTAAATGAACGTCAATTCAAGTGTTTAATCAATAATTGCCACAAAAGTTTTAAATTGAAATCTGATTTAACTGGACATCAATTGGCAGTACATCCCAATGACTTACCGGACATACCATGGATTGAATGCATATATAATGGCTGTCAGTATAAGACTAAATTCAATCGTAATATGACTCGACATACAAAAAGTCATTCAAAATAATGTTTGAAACGAAGGATTTATTTGAAAATTAAAATCATTTAAACTAATTATAAGAAGTTTTATAACAAATTAATTTAGTTTTTGTACCAATGGTTTGAATTTTAAATTCATTATCATTTGAATTATTATTTCATAACAAAAATTTTGTTAATTAAACACATCTTTTATTACAAATAAATTTTAATTAATCAATAAAATTTGTTTAAAATTATATTAAAAGTTTTATTACAATTAATGAATGTTTATTTTTTATGAAATTTATTGATATTACTTTTTAATAGTAATTTATTAAAGCAAAAATTATATTTAATTATAAATTGTATATTTTTAATTAAATTTTTAAATATGATTATTGCTTATTTAATCATTAAATTTTAATGTAATGTAACAAATTTTACTAGCTTGATAAATATGGCAAATATTATGCCTAATAACTGTAATTTAAAAAATCAATATCTATTAATTATTAATATTTATAAATTATTAACTAATTATGAATTACCTCGGTCACTCGAACACCATTAATTAAAAACAATGACCAGCAATAATAACCCATCCTATTATCGGCACATTTTTCCATCAGGCTTAATAACTAAAGTATAAAATATATAACATTTAATTATTTTTAATAATATATTTTTAAAATATATAATTTACTTTAAATTTAGTTGACATTTTAATTGTTTGCTTGTTTTCCCACAAAATATATAATTTATTTAATATTTTAAATGTTTTATTAGTTTCATTGTAGACATTGGTGGCCGAGTATATTAAAAGCCATAAATACATAACTCCTATAATGAATATAATGCCAAACATCATATTAATTATAATATTTAAGTTCCCAAACATTATTTGAATTAAAAATCCCGATAACATTATAGACATTGCTATCCAATTAAAAAATAAATATTTAGACCAAAAAGTATTTAATTCACAAAAATTCATATGACTTTTATCTAAATCTTTAATATTTTGAAATAAAATTAATTCAGCATTAAATTGATTTGTTTTGTTTGAATACTTTTCATTTGTTAGTTCAATAAAACATTTATTAATTGATTTAAATTGTAGTTTACAATCGTATGACAATATAATAAAGTAAAGCATTTGAAATAAATACATGCCCGGGTCGTATAGGCCATAAAAAGCGTATACCACTGACCAGGGTAAACCAAATATAATCAATTCATTCAAACTACAACTCATTGCTAGTGAAATAAAACAAAGTGTAGCAAAACCAATGGGAAACATAATATGCGTTAATATATCAAACATTTTAAATATAAATTTTGAATATTTATCTAAAACTATGCCATCAATTGATGGCTTATGATGTATTAAATTAATTGAAAGCAAATAATTATAACAATTTTGCCGATAATAGGTGTAGTGAAGCAAATGAGTACCAATTGGTAGTATAAATGTCACAATCATTAGTAAATTAAACTGTGTTTTTAATTTCCATTTGTAGGCATAGTCTCCCACTAATAGTGAAAAGTTATCCTGGTTAATTATCATTGAACAAAAGTCTTTGATAACTATTAATATATTTATAAACATTATTAAATTTGGATTAAATATTAGTTTTCTTTTAAATTGAGTATTATCTTGGTTAATAAATGATATGCCAAATTGAAATAGTAGTTGTTTTAAGTAAAATAAATTATTTTTAATACAAGTTTGTTTTTTAAGTTTTTTAGGATTTATAAAAAATAATTTATATCTCAATGAATTGGTAAACATTTTATAATTTTTTACTTAATTTTATAATTTTAATATTTTAATTTAATAATATTTAAATATTATAAATACACTTTTCAATTTATAGTTTTACTTTTTACTAATTTTATAGTTTTTACTACATTTTTAACCTTTATAAAACAGCAAAAAACATAATGTTAAATTAATAAGTATAAACAAATATAATATATTTTGTCTAGATTTTTATTCAAATATAAATAAATATATAATAAATTATATTATAAATTTATAATATGAATATAAATAATCAATATGTATTTTGCGTGCATACCGTAGTAATTAACATGAGTTATGATTTTATTTTTAGTAATTATATAAGAAATTATTTTATATTACCAAGAGTCTAATCTTGGTTATTCTTGTTGTAAATATAAAAGTAAATTCATATTTATTAATGAATTTGGATAATGTTTAAATCTAGCATCAAAATAATTATATAAAAACATTATATTTACCTAATTAATAATTATAATAACAATTAATTTAATTTATTGTTAAGTTTACATTATAAAAAATATTAATTAAATATTACATTAATTAAAAGTATATTTCATTACCACTACAAACATAATTAATTAAAAATGGCCATAATATTTAAATTAATGTAAACAAAAATATTTTCCATAATTATAATAAAATTTTAATTAAATATATGGAGTTAAAGTTAAAAATTAAAATAAAAAATGAAATTATTCATACAATTAATTGTATTATTATTTTCCATATCTACAAACAACTTGATAAATGCTTCACGTAATCAAGCAACAACAACAATTTTAAAACATTTAATTAATTATAATTTTATTTTAAAATAGTTTGTAAAAAGGAAAACTTTGTCTGGAAAATAGCTGGATCAAATTGTGGCAAATTTTGCACCGACTTAGTAGCCGAGGCGCCGTCGATATGTCCAAAATGGCGGCTAAACATCGGGTGCTTTTGTAAGGACGGCTACTATTTGAAGAAAAACCTACAATGCGTTTCGCCCGAAGACTGCGAGGAAGACAAACCCAAACCACGGGAGGCCAATACACCGCCGCCGATGGACTGTCCAGACAATGAACACTACGACGGCTGTTCCTCGCGATGTCTGGAGCAGTGCGAAAAACGAGACGATCCCATAGCGTGTCCAATAAACTGTGACCAAGGGTGTTTTTGTAAAGGTTCACGACTACGTAACGCCCAGGGTGTTTGCGTTGATATACCCAAATGTGAACCTTTACCCCCCAAATCGGGCGACCAATCGGCCAAACAGTGTCCGCACGGAGAGGTGTTTAACGATTGTGGCGATCGGTGTAAGGAAATGTGTGCTAATGTTAAAAATACCCTTGGTCAGTCCAAAGATTGTACCAAATGCCAGTCCGGGTGCTTTTGTATGAAAGGCTTACAGCGTAATGAAAAGGGTCAGTGTGTACCAAGTAAAATGTGTGAAAGTAAAAATGCCTTGTTCAAAATGATTACTAGTATGATTAATATGATTTTTAAAAATGTTGAATCTGATTTGGGAGGTGGCCAAGATGATAGCCCCACATTATAATTGTTTAATTTTTGTTGTATAATTATAATTAATTAATTTTATTTAATAATATGTACAAGAAATGTTTTATATATTCAAAATAAATTTCTAATATATTAACTAATTTTATAAATATTTCAAATAATAATTTATAAATTATGAAATAAT
>JAQIWK010000443.1:0-16461 GCA_034695265.1 Dissorhina ornata | reverse complement strand
AAATGGTTTTAAAAATTAATTGTTATAAGTTGTAACATATTTATAAATTTTTATTTTATTTTATTTGTTTTTAATTATATTTTGTTTTTAAAATATAATAAGTCATTTGTTTATTTTAAAAATGTTTATTTACATTAATTAAAATTATTTCATTATATAGTAGATATTATATATATTAATAAATTTGTTTTTAAATTACTTTTGCAATTAAAATAATTATAATTTATTTTCATGTGTTATGAAAACAAACATTGAAACAAAATATTGAATTTGAGACTAAATTGAAAAATTATTTTCATTATATGCTTTAATTAATAAATAAATATTAAAATTAATTTTTTTAAACATTAAATGTAAAGTTTTAACAAATATTGCAAATCTAGAAATATAGTAATGTTTTAGTTATGATTTATATATAAAGTGAAAACAACAAAATAATTATAAGCTATGGATTGAGATATAATGATTGAAAAGCAATTATGAATGAGTTTGGGACTTAAAAAAACTCTTTAAAACATTTAGTAAAGTATTGATTTGAAGGTAATATAGAGCTGATGCTGACGTAAGACCTATCCGTCGATCAGTTGGCTGTTCCACAGCCTATGGCTTACACCAGGAATTATACATATGATAGGGATATGACTTTAAACACTGGTTCTGCCTCTGGCTCTCCAGCAGTAGTATCACAATCTAAACCTATTATACACTGTTTTGCTTCATTTATTCATTCAATTCAAAAGGTTTCTCTCACTCTCTGTGTGTAAGTGAATACCAAAAAACTAAAAAACGAGAGATAACTTTTCATAACTTCCCGATAAACAACAATTCAAGTCAATATACATGTGTTTTAGTTTTCATCAAACATTTTATTTCATTAAATTCATTTGTTTTGTTTCTTAAATAGCTTTTGTATACAATTTTTTAAATAAAAAAGCTATGAAATCAAGAAATAAACACAAATTGGATGTTTAAATAAGTTTGAAATTAATATAATTGATAGACTACGGCCCGGACCACAAAAGTAACAGGTAATCATATATTTATATTATTGCATTTTTAAATTTAACAAGCTTAGCATTTGAAATGATAACAATAATATTATGTGCTATATTATGAATGTGAATATTTTGATATTGTTTAATATAGACATTAGATATCTTTATTTAAACAAAACATAATCTAAGTAAGCTAAAAATATAATATACTATATATATATTCTTTATTTTATATATAATATATCAATCAATATAGCAATATTAAGCTAATAGTATTAACTAACAATTATAAATTGGGAATTCCCGTTTAAAAAACTTTTTATGCTCACCAATTAATGCAAAAATTGTTTTACACAAACTTTTTTATATGTATTATTGAATGTAATAATTTATAGCGCCGGTAGACATAGCGACTCCTAATAGCATTTTGTAAAGAAATTGTATACTTATTATAAAATTAACAAAATTATTTATTTATAAATTTATTATTAATATATATAAAAAATTGTTACGATTGTTAGCACTAAACGTGATCTTTGATTGCAATGAATTGACTCTTTTATTCATGCGTTTGAATTGAAAAAGCAATTTAAAGCGTTAACTTAGGATTCAATACAGTGTATGATTGCAACAAATTTATTGCCGTATCATTTAAAAAACATATTTTGTTTAGTCAATTTCATAACTATGTACTCTACTATATAAATGCCATTGTATTTGTAATTAAATTTTGTAAATTCATTTAGCAAACAAAATATGATTTATTAATAGATATTAACACAAATATTTAATTGTGACAAACCAGTAGTCGGCATAAATATATATATAAAATATAAAGTATAAAATATACACTTAACCAGTGAATTAATTATCTTCAAACCAAATAAGGATTTTGAGTTCATATCCAAACAAACTGTTTTCACGTCTCACTTGAAGTTTTGTGTAAATTTTTAATTTATATTCAGTTATTTAAAAAAATCAATTTAATTAATATTTCCATTACTCTATTAATGCTTTAATTGATTTGCTAACCAATTTAATACAAATTATCTACATTACAAATTATTTAACATGCCTATTTTTATGCCATATTTACGCTAAATATTTTTGATAAAACTTTAATTTCTATAAATATTTTTAATTAAAAATGAAATTTTTATTAGTTTTAAATTGTTAGTTAATATGAAAATTTGCTTTTAAAAAATATTGAATACATATAATAAAAACATAATATTTATAAATTATTATAACATTTAAAGTGATTTTACAAAATATGTATGCATTTAATGCTAGTAATTGGTCTCGAGAGTGAATGTCGCGCATAGAAACCCATCCCTGGCCTTCAAATTTATATCTTAAGAAATACTTAAACTTAAAAAAAACTTATTATTACTTTATAATATAATATATAATAATACAAAGTTTATATTTAAGTTTTTCACGTTTTGTTATTTTCAAAATTTTGATTCAAACATACAATGCATTGAATACACCCACAAATTAGACCGTCTCTTCGCATCTCTTTTGTCAATCAATGATAATTATAGACCATATTTACAGATTTTATAAAGAAAAACTATATTTAACTATCATTTGATACCTAATATATATGTAATTAATAAAACTATTTTTAAAACTCAATTATTGATGTTTTAAAGTTTTTGTTGATATATATTTATATTTTTCTTTATAGCTTTCCTTTATTTTTATGAAATAATTTTATATCAATATATAAAACAATTATTTAACTGTAAATTATTCAACTAGTTAATAAATTAAATTTGTATATAATATTTTTAAAACTTTAATTGCAATAATTGAAAATAAAATCCTGAATACAATCAGTTTTGACTATAGTTTGACATATTTGATGCAACAGAAGGGATACAGTTCGTGGTATTGAATGATATGACCACATTTCTAGGGTGTTGTATGAATAAAAATATCTCTCTCTTTCCTTCTTTCTTTCTTTCTCTTCTTTTGATAATACATTTTGAAAGACAGGAAATATTTTGGTCTTCCAGTCGCCAATACGGTATGTAATTCAGGTTTAGCTATACAGCAACGGCTGACTCCCACTAATAATTTTCAATCTAAAAAATAATAAGTGCTTATATTTCATTTGAAACCTTTTCTTCATGTGGGCTAAACCTCTTTAAATGACTTTACTTTATATACATTTTGAATTGATTACAGATATTACTTATAATAATAAAAAGAGTTCATTAACTAATATTTTGTTTGCTTTAGCAAAGTCAAGCAAATGTGATTTTTTATACTAATAATATAAATATTTTTATGCATGAATTTTTGTGATCAATCGTTGCATAAATCAATTATAATCTATAAGTTACTATAACTATAAAACAATTTTAATGCTAAACAACTTTGAAGTATTTTTATAATTTAAATTTTTAATGTTTTATTTGCATAATATTTATATTATTGATTAGAAATAAACTTTATTTTTTTTTGGATATCGAGTGCAATGTTTTATTAACTCAATACTCAAAAACCCTTTCAAGATCTTAATTGAGTTAAAGATATAGTAATAATAATATTTGATATTATATTTGTCGGAAACTTTATATGTTTAGAGATTAGATTGTTGTGCAGTATATTATGGTTTGTAATACAATGTAGAATAACTTCAGATAATATTTTTGCTGATAATTTTTACTTCAAATCTTAAGTATTGGAAATTTTTATCCAATAATGACATTGTTTTTTGTCTCATTATTATCGTAAACCATAGAAATATATGAATGAAGTTTTTTTACTTTAAAAAAAACTACCTCACTCATTTTTGTTTATATCTTTAATAATCAAAACAATTATAATAAGTAATTATAACTGACTTTTTTTTTAAATTTCTAATTGTTTTTTTTGTGAAATAAATAATATATTAACAATTAATTTTTGTTTAAATTAATTTATTAATAGTATTATATATTTTATTTGTTTATTAGATATGCTTGAAAAAGTATTAATAATTTGGTTTATATTTATTAATACAATGTAAAGAAATATTTACAATATATTAAAAATGAGCAAAAAATACAAGTTTCCGATTGTATTCTTGGGTTTTATTTGCACCGCGTTTTGTAAAATTGATAAAAACAATGATATAATAGTGGGAACGGATAATGAAAAACCGTTGAATACGACGAACCAAATATACACTTTTGGCAAAACTAACTCTTTTATAAGAATCGATACAAACAACTCGTGGAATATATTGAAGACTAGAGAAGTGGTGTTTGAGTTTAAGACAGACCGACCCCATGGGCTGCTACTCTACCAAACAGTGGTGAATCCAATGCCCGGATTTCCAGTGTATGAACTGTATGTGACTCTGGAAAACGGAAGACTCAAAATCATACACGAATTCGGTGCCGAACAGAAGTCAATGGTGATTGGCCAGGGATTAAATCACGATCAATTTCATACGGTCAAAATCGCCATCAATGCACTTTATGGCACACTGACAGCTCTTTTAGATAATCACACTAAAAAACATAAAAACAATGGCATGAAAATCATATTAAATACATTGGCTAATTATGTACGAAAAGAAACTTCATATAAGATAACTTCTGCCCTATACATCGGTGGTCTGGACATTAAGAATCCAATATCTCATCAACAGTATAGTATTAAACGATTTGTTGGTTGTATTGGAAATATAAAATTTAGAGTACTATCCGCTCATCCGCTCAGTGACCAAATAATTGAAAGTCAGGCCAATAGATACAGATTTAGTATCATATCGGCCTTTGATGGTCTACAAAATGGTTGCATAAATCAATGCAAACAATTAGATTTGTGCGCAAACAATGCTCTTTGTATTAATCACTATACGTATACAAGTTGTGACTGTTTTGGTACAAAACACGAGGACTGGCACTGCAGAAGTGATAATATATCGGTGCTAACTCTTCGCGGCTATTCATTTGTGTCATATAAAGTGTATAATTATAAGGATAGGGTTCACTCCGATGTTAACCGAATTGGTTTTCATTTCAAAACCCAATCAAAAAACAGTATTTTAGTGTACGCTCGGGGAGAACAACCTCTTCATAACTATATATCAATGCATTTAGAAAATGGGTTTCTCTTCTTCCACATGGACTTAGGCGGAGGGCCTATCAACACAACCATTAAAGACATTGTTTTATCTGACGATAAATGGCATAATATAACAGTCAAACATCACTCATCTAGTGTTAAATTATATATCGACACTGTTATGGTTAGATCACTAACACTCCCTGGTTCTCATCACCATCTTCATGTGGATCCAGGTTTGTATGAAATATAAATTTCAATTTTTATTTACCATTAAAACTATGACTGTTTTTTTGGTATTGTATTAGAAATATTCTTCGGAGGTGTTCCTAGTGCTCGATTTAAACCAGAACTAATTCCGTTTGACCTGGATTATAGATTTGTTGGTTGTCTTAAATATGTTTATTTCAATACAATGAATGTTATATACGATTTGAATCAATCTAATAAAGCGGCTCAACATCATAGTGTGTTTGCACCTGAGTTTGGTTGTCCATCAATAGATCCCATTCCTATAACAATGTCAACCAAAAGCTCTCATTTCATTATAAACATAGAGAGAAGCAGTGCTTTAAAACTTAAATTGGAGTTTAAATCTGAGAAAAGCGATGCAATACTCGCTTCAGGAAGTCTTAAAGACGCCTCAAATAACAATACTTTAAGCGAAAAGTATTGGTTTTTGCATTTAAACCAAAGTGAAGCAAGATTTACAATTAGTTCATCTAATAGTTCACTCAATTCTTTGTGGAGTATTTCCAGTTCTGTTAAACATTTACTCAACTTTTGGCAACAAATTTCACTCGAATCGGACGGAAACGGAAAGATAACTATTATTTCTAATTATAACTACAAAACCGAAGCTATGGTCGACGGCTTGTCTATTGAATATTTTAATCCAAACGTCTCTTTTGGCGCTGGATTTATGGTTAATTCAAGTGTAATCGAGGGCTTAAGAGGCTGTTTAAGAGATATATCTATTAATCAAATGCAAATTGATCCGAGAGTTATATATCACAATTACGCGGTCATCGGCAAGATCTCGCTGGACAACTGCCAACTGGTCAACCCTTGCAATAGTCCTAATGTCTGTGAACACGGGGGCAAATGCATTGGATCCCTCGAGACTGGTACTTCACATTTAATTAAAACTTATTATAAGCTAAACTGTAAGACAATATCTGATTTAATTATAAGGTTTAACCAAATGTGATTGTGGGCGCACTGGATATCTGGGTAAAACTTGCCATTTCTGTAAGTTTTATTAAATTTTTTTCTTTTAAAAAACACAACTCTTTTGACATTAGCTTTGAAAATGTTTAGCCATATTCAAGAGAACGTGTGAAGAACTATATTTAGCCGGTTATCATAAGACAGGCACTTATATTATAGATATAGATAGCAACGGACCGCTACCACCAGCGCATGTTATTTGTTCAATGTCTCAAAATGGTATGATTGAGACCATCGTTGAACATAATATCAGACATCAAGTGGTAAATGAATATAAAATATTTCAAAATCATTTAGAAAGTCATTAAAAATACAAACCAATTGATAGGTTGTGAGAGAACGAGGAAAATCGGGAAATTTCTATCTAAACGTCACTTACAGAGAGTTTGTTCCCGAAATGCTTCACTCGCTTGTTATGCAATCAAAGCAATGTTCACAATATATTAAATACGAGTGTAATTCAGCACCGTTAGGGTATTGTCTTAATTTAAAACATTTTAATTTTGTTTTACAAACTAATAAAAATGCTTAAAAGGTTATCAAGCTATACTTGGATGAAGTCAACAGAACCTGACCATCTGGTGACCAGCATTGGTAGTGGAGTGTCTGGACGGTGCAAGTGCTCGACCGCTCAGAATTGTTTTGATAGAAGGTTTGGTTAGATAACGAGTCAAGAAATAAATAATTTAATTAATTTTTGTGGTTATTTAGCAAACACTGCAACTGTGACAGTGAGACCGAGGGTTGGAAACACGACGACGGACTCTTCACTGATCCCAAAGATGTTGGAATCACTCGTATGTTCTTTTTGCAGACCAAGACACTCATCCGGGACTCAGAAGCGCACCTCATCTTAGGCAATGTTAGCTGTATTAACTCAAGTCAGTTGTGGTTTAATATGTTTTCAAAAAAAAATATAAATAATTAAATGAAATGAATTGAACGCTCAGATACTCGCGAATATGAGATAACATTTCAAACAAAAGAATCTTATCTGGAAGTGTCGGGTTGGGAAGGCGGCGATATGGCCGTCAGTTTTCGTACCACAGCATCCAAAGCAGTCATCTTTTATCAGTCACCGCTTCACAAACAACACGGATATTTCAAAGCAATCCTTTCCGATGAATACGAAATTACTTTTGAATTCTTAGTCAACAGTAGTCCCCGAACTGTGAAACTAGTGTCCAGTCGACGCCTTAACACAGGAGATTGGCAACAGATTTGGGTGGACAGCGATTCACACCATATGAGGTTTGTATTTACAAAATTAATTTAATTTCAATTTAATATTAAATTTGACTTAAATTTCTACTGATTTTAGATTTACAGTTAATCTGAATTCAGAACTCTTTGATCTCGAAGACGACGACGAATTTAATGCATTTGAAGGCCCGTTATATGTCGGCGGAGCGCCTCAACAGTTACTTCTTAATTCAGAAGTTCGGACCGGTTTTATTGGTTGTCTCAGGGGTTTGGTTCTCAACAATAAAGTCGTTAATTTGAATAAATATTTACACCGAAAGTATATTATATTTTAAATATAATTTATAACAATAATTCAAATAACTTTCTTGTGTTAGAGCGACGCATATTGAAAAGGGTTGTCGACCGCTGTGTGATCCGGGAAAATGCAAAAACGGTGCGACTTGTGTTGAATTGTGGGGCTCTTATGAATGCAAATGCGCTAATCCTATATCACAATCGGGAATACATTGTGAAATTGATATAAACACAAACAGTATGTGACAAATAATTTATAAATTATAATTATTTGTAGACTAATTTATATACAATTCAATGACAGGCATGACATTTACAACTCCGAGCTCTTACTATCAGAAATTGGCAGAAGGGAAGGACTCGAGTCCTATCTTAGAGAAAAATATTATCATAAGTTTTAGGACATATATGCCAAACGCTCTTATATTTTATGCCAACGATTACAACAATAACTTCGTTCAGTTACACATTGAAAATGGGACTCACGTTGTGTTCACTTTCAATACATACGATCGGGTGGTTAGAGGAGCTGTCAGAGTAGGAGACATACTGACGAGCGGTAATCCCATACAAATCAAAGTCGATAGAAGTTTGAGGAGTAAAACGTTTTTGATGGCTAATGACGCGTCCGTTACAATCAGTCATCCAATTAAATTTCTCACAAAATACAGTCAAAAGCCATGGAAGTCGAGCGAAGAGCTAGAACTGGTCAAACCCGCCCGACCACCCGTTCCTATCGAAGCCCACAGTCAGCTATTTGTAGGAGGAGTTGACGAAGTGGGCGCCACATCGCAAATTCAAGGCATAGTTGGGTGTCTACAAGGCTTTGTAATTGACGACAAACTTTTTGATTTGATAAGTGCGGCCAAAGAACCGGCTACCGTAGCCATTGGTCAAATAAAACCGGGCTGTAATATGCTGTGCGATCGGATTCCTTGTTTGAATGGCGGCGCCTGTACTGAAGACTGGAAGAATAACAAATTTACCTGTAATTGCAATATGACTTCATATGAAGGCGAGACATGCAATAAGGATGTGGGCGCCCGCTTTAATGGCCATTCTTTGGTCAGATATACTTTTCAACCAAGTGACCAAAACTTAGATGCCGTTAGCATTCATTTAGCGTTTTCGACCGATAAAAAGCCCGACTCTTTGGGCCGAACAATGCTTGTTGTTGTCCACTCTTTGAGCTCTACTCTAATTCACATCACTTTAATGGCCGACCAATCGCTTCTCGTTCAGGAGATTAACAACAGTTCTAAGCGTTAGTTAAAACAAATTAATATAATGTAAAAATACATCCAATTTTTCAACTTTTAGTTACTGGAAGAGTACCGTCAAGTGAAGAGATATCATTTGCAGACGGGAACAGACATTGGATGCTCTATACCCGCAAAATGAAAAATGCACAGTTGGTTGTGGACAGTGAGATATATGACATGAACTTTGAATCCAATTTGCTTCAAAGTGCTGACAATAATGAAGAAAGTCTAGTATTGGTCGGAGCTATACATCCCAAAGAAAGTCGAATTGAAAACTTCACTAATTTTATCGGATGTGTTTCGAGTCAGTTATTCTACCATTCATTCAAAACAATAATTGTTACAAATATTTTCATTTTCCTATTTATTTAGATGTTTTGATTGAATTAAATCAAATGAAATTAGAGCCGTTAGAGTCGGCGTTTGGAGGTAGAGCTGACTTATCGTCGGTGAGAGTGGAGGGGGATATCAAACAAGGTTTGTGTGCAGAATTCAAAGAACATATTCAGGTCATCGCCTCTCCTGTCATAGAACTGCCAGCAGTTAATAACATTGAGGTAAACATCTTATAATTAAAACAACTAATTAAATATTTTAAAATGTATATTTTTATAGTCAGAGAATGACTTATGGCTATCACCTCCCGAACCAAAATTAGTTCCGTTTACCACAAAAACAGTATTGAAATCAAACCAACAAATAAACAAAACTCCTATTTATGTAACTTGTATTGGATTTCTATCTTTGGTTATATTTGTTGTATCCATATATATGTGGAATTTGCAGAAGAATTACCAGATCCGGCGATTTCAGGGCGAAACACCATTCTTCCATCACTCACACACTAAACGTAATCATACATCAAATAATAGACATACAATTCATTAAATCACAATTTATATCATTTTAATTATATTTCTTTACTTTAACTCTTCCGCTAAAGACGTTAAGTTTCAATTGATATCAAACGATAGTGACGACGCCGAAGCGGCAGTTAAGTTATTACAACACCAGGAGATCGTCACTAATGGGACAAATCATGAATCACATCCATTAAAAGAGACCAATAATATAGTCAACTATCATAAGGCAACTCGTATTAGGTTTCAAGATGAGGCCAACGAAACGCCTAACAATGATATTAAAGACAACACTCCAACAAATCCTATCACAACCACAAGAGTTAGATTCGCTGAATCCACATAAATGTGTTTGAATCTCAAGTTATCAAAGAATTCAATTTACCCCTAATTATTGTCATTAATCGCACCAATAGACCAACATTTTATGGTGTGGTTTTGTATTCAAATCGCTATTGAATTCAAAAACAATTTTGTGATAAAACTTATATAATAGGCCAACAATTGCCGGTAAATATTAATGAAAATACAATAGTTTTAGTCATATATTCTGTATATTCTAATTAACTGTCTATTTAAATGTCATTAGGAGTCAATCAAACAAAAAACATTAGCCACACATCTGTTGCCAGCAATATATTTGCATCCAATCAGTCATCATCAGCTCATTTTTAATTTAAATACAATGTAATAAACAATTTCTAGTCTATTATTAAATTATTTATATAAATTATATTCAATAACAAAATTTATTTACAATAAAATATTAATTATCAAAAAAAAGTACAGACTATTTATAAGTTGTGATCACATTATAAGACTAGATGTAGTCCTCCATCACATAACAACACTTCTCCCGTTATATAGGAAGCATTGGCTAAGAAGTGTACCGCTTCTGCCACTTCATCGGCAGAACCCATACGTTTCAATGGAATCAGTTCTTCTGGCGTTGGTTTCACTATTTTGGACGTCATGTCAGTCCTCACAAAACCTATCCATTAATTTCATTCAAATTATTAACTATTCATTTGATTTGAATTTTTAAAAACTCAATGCAATACCCGGTGCTATCAGATTGACAGTTATGCCTATCGGCGCCACTTCTTTGGCCAGAGATTTCGTGAAACCAATGAGTCCGGCCTTTGAAGCCGAGTATACAGTTTGACCCGCATTTCCCTTCAGACCCACAACACTGCCTATAATTCAAATGAGTCATTAGTACAACAAATGAGACAATTGGCCATAAATTAAAACCTATGTTAACAATGGATCCCTTTTTATGTCTAATCATATTTCTTAAGACAGTTTTGCACATAAATATAGTTCCCATTAAATTAGTTTCAATGGTATTAGCGATCATATCTTTAGATGAGTTAAACAACAGTTTGTCGGTATTAACGGCTGCGGCGTTGACCAGTACTTCAATATCACCCAAACTTCGGTCTATACTCTTCACACTTGTTTCGATGGACTCCGCACTCGATATATCGCATACATATCCAGTGATCTTTACATCTGTTTCCCTCTGCAGCGACGCTACACTTTTGGCCACATTCTGGCCATTCCTCGACATTATTATCACATTATAGCCATTCTTCTGCAAACCAAACAAACAATAGACAATTATTTGCAAACAATGCATCCAATAGTTGACCGCAAATGACCACAACTAACCGCAAATTTGGCCGCAACTGAGTATCCGATACCACGAGAACCGCCGACAATCAGTGCTTGTCTTAAGGAAGACATCCGTTAATTGTTTTAAGACTCTTAAGAGTTTTAAAACCAATTTTGAGAAAAATTGTGCCCAAAAAGTGAGGCAATGTTTGTCTGACAGAGCGCTGCCATCTGTGGACGAGTTGTTGACAACACTTTTGAATGCTATTCAAAGACTCGACACTTTCGGAGTTCAGTGTCTTATTTGCGGTTCAATTAAAACACACAACCATTTGGTGTCCAATCCATCTAATTGTGGTTCAATTAATTGTCAACAACTGATCCAAACAATATCAGAATGTCATCGAGTGGTGCGTCAAAGAAGAGAGTCTGTTATTATTATGACGGTATGTGCGCTGCAAAACACCCGCTCCCGCCTACCCCTCATGTTGACCACATTGGCCACCATTTGCCGCTAATTGTCACTGTATTTGAGTCAATCAATTGGCAATTAATGACAGATTGTGTGACAATTAGTGCCAAATGTGTGTCCAATGCGGACAACAGACCAAACGATAGCATTAATTGACTGAACGCTCATTTGTGTGCGGATTGAGTGGCGATCCGTACAATGAATGTAGTGTTGAGTGCAATGCAAGCCATTTATAATGGCATTAGTGTTAGCACTGTATGAGTGTTACACTACTGAAGCCCAACCAATCCCTACATATTTTGTGCCGCATTTATGACAATATAATTGAATTGTGATTTGAATTGTATTGACAATAGGAGACATTGGTAACTACTACTATGGCCAGGGTCATCCCATGAAACCCCATCGCATACGTATGGCTCACAATTTGATCCTTAACTATGGATTGTACCGAAAAATGGAGATTTATGTGAGTTTTGGCACCACTTTTGACTTTATATTAATCAGATCTTAAGTCCAAAGTTTTTCAATAGTTTCCATTCAATTGATTTGATAATTAAATTGATTTTTAATGTTTGTATTGATAGCGTCCACACAAAGCCACTCAGGAGGAGATGACCAAATACCACTCCGACGACTACATCAGGTTCTTAAGGAGTATAAGACCCGATAATATGAATGAATACAACAAACAAATGCAAAGATGTGAGTAGAAAGCGATTAAAACTTTATTGAAAAGTTGATTCAGTGATTGTGACACTAATTAAATGTCAAATGATATGAACAGTTAATGTGGGAGAAGATTGTCCCGTTTTTGACGGTCTGTACGAGTTCTGTCAACTATCAACTGGTGGTTCAGTTGCGGGTGCCGTCAAACTGAACAAACAGGCGGCCGAAATAGCCGTGAATTGGGCGGGAGGTCTGCATCACGCAAAGAAGTCAGAGGCGTCCGGCTTTTGCTACGTTAACGATATTGTTTTGGCAATTCTTGAACTTCTAAAGTATCACCAGCGGGTCCTCTACATTGACATTGATATACATCACGGCGATGGTGTCGAAGAGGCCTTTTATACCACCGACCGAGTGATGACCGTCTCGTTTCACAAATACGGCGAATACTTTCCCGGAACGGGAGATCTGCGAGATATAGGCGCCGGTAAAGGCAAGTACTATGCCGTCAACTTTCCCCTGAGGGACGGCATCGACGACGACGCCTACGAAAGCATTTTCCAACCGCTCATCTCGAAGGTGATGGAGATGTATCAGCCGAGCGCTGTTGTACTACAGTGTGGCGCCGATTCACTGTCAGGTGACCGACTCGGTTGCTTCAATCTGACACTTAAAGGACACGGAAAGTGTGTTGAGTTCGTCAAGAAGTTTAATACACCCTTACTATTGGTCGGCGGCGGCGGTTATACCATTCGCAACGTCGCCCGCTGTTGGACACACGAAACAGCTGTTGCTCTCAACTCGGATATAGCAAACGGTATTGAAACTTGAGTTTAACTATTGATTTGTATATAAACTCACTTATTTGTTATACATTAACAGAACTTCCATACAATGATTACTTTGAATACTTTGGACCCGACTTTAAGCTACATATTAGTCCATCAAATATGACAAATCAAAACACAGCCGAGTATTTGGAGAAAATAAAGTAAGTCATGAAATGATAAATAAATTTATACTTAAAATTAATGTGAAATGTTATGTTGCGGTCACAGAACGCGTTTGTTTGAAAACTTACGAATGCTTCCGCACGCGCCCGGCGTTCAGATGCAACCCATTCCTGAAGATGCCATCGATCAGGACAGCGAAGATGAAGACAAACAGGACGGCGACGAACGCATTAGTATCAGAGCTTCTGAAAAGCGTATCGCCAGAGACGACGAGTTCTCCGACAGTGAAGATGAAGGCGAAGGCCGACGCGACAACAAAACGCATAAATCAAAGGCCAAGAAGTCAAAAGTGGAGCCAAACAGCAGTTCCACAACAAATACCAATAATAATGAGACAAAAGATAAGAGCACTGATGAGGCGAAGAAAAAGGAAGAGCCGGTCGCCGACTCAACTGAAAAGAAGCCGACGGCCACTACTGAGGCCACAGCAGAACCATCGGAATCTGAAACGCCTAAAGCGAGCGAAGATAAGACCGATTCGGCCAAACCGTACGTATATTAATATTGTTGATTAGCCTATATTTGCTAATTTGTTTGTATTTTGTTTAGTGAGGTCTCATCTCCCAACTCGAAGACCGACAGTACAACGACTGGAGGTAAAGGAGATGTTTTAGACAAAGATAAAGACAAAAAGACTTCGTCGTGATCTTAATGTTTGCTTAATGTGATCGACAATTGACGCAATTATTTGCAATCATTAATAAAATTATAATTAATGTCACTATTTATTGCTTCAAATCTTTATCGAAGCCGTCTTTTATATGTCACTTAAAATCATTTTCAATATTAATTACAATTAATATTAATGAAGTTTAATATGAAATGTAATCAAATATATGACATTAATTATTACTTAAATTAGCTTTCATTTGACTATTGGATTTTTCATATCATTTGTGTACTGATTATGAAAATAAGTAATTTTCTCTTATCTTTTAATTTATATATTTTTATTCTTTAATAATAAAAAACACTTTTTAAAAGTCATTTAATGGTAAATATCTGTAATTAAAATTCAACTCTTCATTGAATGGCATTTCATCGAAATCTTTACTTATTGTGTATTCACTTGAGTTAGTGTTTATGTCTAATGTTTCCACTATTTGTACGTCTTTTTGTATCTTACGCTGACATTCATTGTCCGAATCGATGCCAATAAGTATTGATATATCATTGAGGACATCGGCCGGAGTTGTTTCCAATCCACTCAAATGGTCTTTTGATTTGCAGTTTATGTTTTGACTTTTGTGTCCATTAGTGGCTTGTTTTGCGTTCAAACTTTTAGTCAAAGTCTGGTTTTGTTGTTTGGCTCGTTTGGCGGCCGCAGCTAAATGTGAATTGCAATCTGAATGCCATGTATTGGTTCCACACATAAAATCCAATGTTTCGGCTGATGTCTGAAACTGTTGGGCACTATTTGACTGCAATTGTATTGGAAGCGATACCCAAGGCTGGTATGGATTTGTGTAATAACTATAATTACTGTAATAATGGTTATAATAGTGATTCCAGTGCCACAACTGCCATTTCTGATGATCAAAAATGTTTGAATAGTTTTGCATTTTGTCTTAAATGTTTGTTCAATTTGCTAAATACTACCTTTTTAATGAAATGGTAAATTTTGTTTAAAACTTTTTATTTAAATTTAAATATTTGTAAAAGTTTAATTTAATAAATCGCGACTTAACAATAATTACAGTTAACTATTACTAAATCTTCACATTTCTATTAAATTTAGTTACAATCACGAGATTTCTATCAAATTAAATTATTTTAAACTAAATGGCACTTTATTTGATTTTATTAATTGTTTATTAAAAAGTTACAATTAGTTAAGTAAAACAAAAATTTAATTGACTGTATTTATTCGCATTTATTGTATGACTTTATCTATTAATATACAGAATATTCTGTATTTATATCACTCTATATAATTGAACATTAGATTTGTTAATCATTTTGACATATAATCAAATAAGTGTAGATTTGAAAACTAAATTCTTGTAATGATAATTATGTAAATAACTTATTAATATAAATAAATTTAAATGAATATATAATGAGAATATGGTTATAAAACTAACAATAATTTTGTGAATCAATTATTTCGGTACCAAATGATTGATACAAATGATTGTCTGGGACTGAAGTTTTAAAGGGCATTGAATGGGATTGTCGTTCAGTTGGGTAGTGCTGTGAATACTGTTGGAGATATGAAAATGATACCGAAGATAACGGGTCTGACTCAGAGCTATTAGAAGAAGGCTTGCCATGAAAAGTGAAGGGCCAGGTCTGCAACAAATTAGACAAATAAATACTTTATATTTATATAGACATTCGTCTTCAGACTCAACACTCAAAACATTAACAGCACTTAAAACAAACTGACTGTCAGTCGACTAAAGCCTATATTCTGTTTTGACACCAAATTCTTCAAACATTACATCTGTTAGCAGACTCTCTGTCAACACTGTATAGGACTGTTATAGGAATTTTCTGGTC
Source organism: Dissorhina ornata (assembly GCA_034695265.1). NCBI lineage: Eukaryota > Metazoa > Arthropoda > Arachnida > Sarcoptiformes > Oppiidae > Dissorhina > Dissorhina ornata. Next base: position 273 of record JAQIWK010000443.1, on the reverse strand, counting down.
TGCGCTCTACTATTAGCACTATATATCAGTGCAAAACTATTATACCATTGAACTCAACAGGCGGTCAAATGAACCACTAGACCGACCAAACAGTAGTATCAAATTATCACATTTTACCATCATCGTTTTATTTGCTGTTAATGCCAATAATATTACTTTTAATTGATATTTATTTTTTAAAAGCATAATAAAATTTTGTAAATATTTTGCTAATTAATTTTAACAGAATTATATTGTAGCATCAAATATTTAACATGTTCATTAATGGTTATA
>JAQIWK010000442.1:0-16472 GCA_034695265.1 Dissorhina ornata | reverse complement strand
AGTGCACTAAGATTGCACTAAACTCTAAACCCATTCCCACTTTATATAACAATTCCATAGAAACGCTGTATTACTGTCTATACAAGTGTTTGATAGGATTCCCAACAATCAAACCAATGGTCGAGAGTTTGGTTCATATTTTACGCAATTGTCGTACAATTATATTGAAAAATAAATTGCGATTATGTTTTGCGGCCAACACTTACAGCTATACAAATACTAACAGTCATAATAAAGCTAATAACAAGTGTATTTTGACAACACAGACATCACCACCACCACCACCACCATCATCAACATCAAGGACATCCTTCCATTCATTACCATTAGAGTGTCCGTCAATTATGGAAGAGTTGGACAATAATAACGAGTTACCGAAGGCGGCCAAAAGAGACGGTAGGTTTTACAACCCGTGGGCCACATTCAAAATGCCGTCGATGTGGAAAGTGGCCAAATTCCTCATGGATACCAATTACAGCAATGTCCCCGAAGAAAAGGTATTATTTGTTTTATCATTTATATTACCCATTCATTCATATCATTTATATTTGACATCCCATAATGGGATTCCTATATATTACTACATCTATTTAATTTTATTTGTTATTCATTTTATTTTAAAAATTACTCTTAAGTATAATAAATAATTATTAATTATTAACAGAGATAATTAGAAAATGTAAGAATTGTTATAATATTTAAAAACTTTTTAAAAGTTTGGATGGTTTAAGGATAGCTATTTTAAAGTTTAAAAAATAGCTATTAGATTTATTTGAACAATAACTTGATAACTTTGTAAATTTGTATACTAATTGCATTGAATATACAATATAATTTATAATTACATTGTTTACAATGATTCATTTGAAATAATAGTTAAATATTTAACAAGAATTTTGTTTTAAAAAAATAAATTACACATTAGTTTATATATACGGAAGCGTTTCAGTTATATTCATGGATATATGAATTGAATATATTTGTCGGCATTAATTCAAAATTCTTCATATATTTCCTGAAATAATAAAAATATGTTTTTTTTGTATGAAATTTTACGCTAAACCTGTGAAAAACATATGATTTTTTGGTCTATTTTTGTATCCGATATACTAATTATTTTTAAATTAAAAATTATATTTTATTAGAAATTATTTTACTTAAAAATATAATTAGTTATATAATTTAACAAAAATATTAACATTTAAACACATTGACCGCACCAATAGGTACTCAACCAAACCCTACCAATATTAAAACCAAATTTTGATTACGATAAAAGCCGTATATCAATGACCTGGATAGGTCACGCCACTACACTTGTCCATTTTGACGGCATTACTGTATTAACAGATCCTATATTCAGTACGAGAGCCTCGATGTCCCAACTGATAGGTCCGGCCAGATATAGGAAGCCGGCGGCCAGTGTTGACGAGTTGCCCAAAATAGATGTAGTGGTCATAAGTCACAACCATTACGACCACTTAGACTTGGGAAGTGTTGAGGCATTAAACGCTCGGTTTGGTTCAGATATTTATTGGTTAGTGCCGTCGGGTCTGAAAGAATGGATGAAAGACTTGGGTATTACTAACAATGTAATAGAGCTCGAGTGGTGGCAAAGCACTTGTGTGCCCAACAAACCCGACATCCAGTTTGTGTTCACTCCGGCCCAGCACTGGTCACGAAGAGGTTTAAATGACGAGCAAAAAGTTTTGTGGGGCAGTTGGACTGTCATCGGTCCCAAACACCGGTACTTTTTTGCTGGCGATACTGGATATAGTCAAGTATTCACACAAATTGGACAGATGTACGGACCTTTTGATATATCGGCCATTCCTATCGGTGCATATGCGCCCCGATGGATGATGGGGTCACAACATGTAGATCCCGAAGAGGCCGTCCAAATACATGAAGATATTAAAAGTAATCTTAGTATTGGTATACATTGGGGAACGTTTGCTTTGGCTCACGAGGTTTGACCGCTAATTGTTAATTTATAATGCAATTCATGTCTAACATTCAGTTTTTTTTCTTAATTTGTAGTACTATTTGGAGCCACCGATGAAACTGAAGACATCGTTAAAAGAGCATAATTTAAGTGAAAATGAATTCATAGTGATATCTCATGGCGAAACCAAAGCTGTTTAATTTTTTAAAACCATTTTTTAAAGCATTTGTTAAATTACTCATAATTTGTTTGATTTTAATATAACATTTAATTGGACATACTTTTAATCAAAGTATTAACTGATAATATAATAACTTACTATTTTTACCATTATTACCAAATAGGCAATTATTTTAAGTATAGTTATCTATTTTTGATAATTAAATAAAATTATAGGAATAAAGTCCACATATTAATACATTTTATTGATACCAATCTATACAATGTTGTCATACTTTATAAGTAGGTTTAAAATCGTTATAAAACGACAAACTATTGTCAAACAAAAAACACTTTCAATTTCTAAATAATACATTCAATCCAAAAAAAAGTGGTTATAATATATTAATAATATTATATTATATATAAAACTTTTATAATAAAAGTTATTTTAAAACATACAGTAATCAAGAAATAAAATAAAACAAAACATAATATTTTTGAGGCAGTGTTTAACACATTTGTCATAAAGTGATAAATCAAAAAAAAGTATTTGATTATCAAATAGCGGGCTAAGAGTTGGATGAATATCTGTTTTCCAGATATTCAGTCAATGGTATGGAGGGCTGAGAGAAGTACTTATTCCGATTGTTAACTCTGGACCAGCGCTCGCCGTTTGCGTCAAAACCTAAACATTTTAATTGCAAATTAATTGTCAAACATATGTCAAACTATAGGGCAATGAAGACATACTGAGACACTTCAGATCCAAGTATTGACAGCAAGCGTGAAGCAGTAGTCGACGATAGCCGCCCTGAAGGCACGACTTATATGTGGCGAATGGCTGTTCACTGAAAAAATCAGTTATCTCTTCTTCAATGGACGCCAACACTCCCTTTCATTGATAAATCAATTTATGAATTCAATTCAATTAGTTATACATATATACAAATAGCTAATAGACATACGAGTGGTATGTGCTTTTTCCTCAGAGTATTCTTCAGATCCGAATCAAGTCTTTTGAAGCATTGGTCGGCAGTGGACGCGGTCTGAGCCGAGCGGCCGTCTATATCATTGTCAGTGGCTTTGCGTTCACTTTGAGCTCTGGTTCTCTTGTGATTGGCTGATGAGCCCAAGAGTTGATTTTGTTGGTCTTCAGTGCAGTTAATGATGTCATTCCAAGTCTTCATGTTTTCATTGTTTATCAACAATTGAGCGAAAGCTGACACCGTTTGAGGAATGAAGTCATAAATGGATATATCGTCCAATTCTTCGCCATCAGACAGACTCTCAAATTGTTGGGACAATAGGTTAGCTATAAATCAACAAAAAACTAGTCATTCATTGAATAACTAAATCCATTGATAACTGATTTATCGATAAATACTTTAAACTGAATTACAAGTGAAAGTGAATACAACTATAACTAAGACTTTAAATGACTACCAAATGTAATACAAAACAAATGCATACAATCAGCATATCTTCGGTTCTTCTTATGGCTCTTTCCCCGCAAACCCAACGCCCGAAACGTCGGTTCGGGACGTAAACGGTTAGTCCGCAAACGGTTACGGCTTTCCCGATGACGGCGGACACCTCTCACCTCCACATCCCTCTCCAATTCAATGTCATTGTTGTCTAACAAACTGCACAACAAGTCATTCATCAATTAGGACATCGATGACAGTCTAACACATACTTATCGAGAATGTCTTCAATCAGATCCGAGTCGTTGTCATTGAGAGTAGAGTTACGGTTACGGATGACACCCATAGTTGTGGACTAAATGGTTAAATAAATGGACAGTTGTTTTGCAATCAAATACTTTTGTCACAGCAATGACACTAATGACAGCAAAACAGTTGTTTTTGAGCCAAAACTAGTGTCTATTTTTATAAACGATTGAATCGTTTGGTGATTATAATGGCAACTGAAAGCCAACTAAACATCTGATGTAAAGTCAATACAAAACGCAAAACACTTTCAGATTTTTGACGTCAAAACAAACCACTCATTCATTCACAACAAACATCACTTGAACTGTCATTTGTGAGGGGTTTGCCATTTGTTGTCCCAAATATTGTCGTAACGGTTGTTATGAATGACCCTTTATTTCGCATTTAACTGTTGTTTTGTAAACAAAAACAAAGTTTCGGTGATTTGACTGAAGAGATGAAGTGATTTGTAGTTAAATCTTCACATTTGATGATTCAATTGAATGCATGTATTGTCTGTTTGTTTGCAAATCAATACATATATTGCCAGTAAATCTGAATTACAATCAATTGAGACAAATGTCCAAAACTCTGTCGACACTTGTCTTCGACAACAAAGTCCTCCGAAGACTGCCGTTGGATCCGATTGAAGACAATTATGTACGAACTGTTGACAACTCGTGCTTCTCTCGGGTTCAACCCACACCTCTCAAGAACCCACGACTGGTCTCGTTCTCCAAGTCTGCGCTCAAACTCATTGATGTCGACGAAGAAGAGGTCAAAAGCGATGATTTTGTTGAATACATGTCGGGAAACAAACTAATGGTCGGATCCGAGACGGCATCGCATTGTTATTGTGGCCATCAATTCGGTACATTTGCGGGACAGTTAGGCGACGGCGCTGCCATATATTTGGGTGAAATTATCAACGCTTGTGGTCAGAGATGGGAACTGCAACTGAAGGGCGCGGGTCTGACGCCGTACTCACGAGAAGCCGACGGACGCAAAGTGTTGCGGTCGAGTGTACGCGAGTTTCTGTGCAGCGAAGCCATGCACTGTTTGGGCGCTCCGACCACTCGAGCCGCCACTTGTATCGTATCGGACGACAAAGTAGTGAGAGATATGTTTTATAAGGGAGAACCCACTCTTGAAAACTGTTCCGTCATCTCAAGACTCGCCCCCACTTTCATAAGGTTTGGTTCGTTTGAAATCTTCAAAACAGTTGATCCCATGTCAGGCCGTCGGGGGCCTAGCGTTGGCCGAAAAGATATCTTGATATCACTCACAGACTATACTATTGAGACATTTTTTCCTGATATTTATAATCAGAAGGATTTATCAAATGTTGAAAAATGTAAATTGTTTTACAAAGAAGTGGTCACTTTGACGGCTAAAATGGTGGCGTTTTGGCAAACTATAGGCTTCTGTCACGGAGTGCTTAACACGGATAACATGAGTATAATCGGTCTGACCTTAGATTACGGTCCGTTCGGGTTTATGGACCGTTTTGATTGGGATCACGTGTGCAACTCATCCGACGACGGCGGCCGCTATACGTACGCCAAACAGCCAGAGATCTGCAAATGGAATCTCTTGAAACTCGCGGAAGCACTTCAACCCATCGTCCCCTTGGATGACATGAAAGAGATTCTCGAAAATAATTATTACAAAACATTTAACGCAGAATATAGAGAGAAAATGTTAAAGAAATTTGGATTAACTTTAAGTTTAAATCAAACAAATGGCGGTATTTTGAGTGATGAAGATCTGATCCTCACATTTATGAATACAATGGATAAAACTGGCGCTGATTTTACTAATAGTTTTCGAGCGCTCAATAAACTTGTAGTTTGCGGTCTCAGAGATCATAAGCCAAGTGTTGATGAATTGAAAAGAGATTTGATATCTCAATGTAGTTCACTGGAAGAAATAGTAGAAAGCAACCAGGCCAGTTTTGATACACAAGAATTTCAATTGTTTATGGTTTTATTGCAAACTAACCCACAATTATTGGAAATGCTAGGCAAAGGACCCAAAGCTATTGAACGAGTTTTGGCTAAAATTGAAAAGACCAAGGAATTGAAAGTAAGTCTACAAAGTCTGTAATCATTAGGTTTGTGAATATGGAGTGTAATATTAGGACCATACATAAGTCATTAGAGTACTTCTATAATACTTCTTTTATACCTTCAATCTATTAAATATTTAAAAATTTTAATTTAAAACCTTTCCAAACAATAATCAAGTTTTTAGGAAAGTTTACAAAACTTTTAAAATATTTTTATTGATATCATTAAGTAATTATATTTTGTTTGCTTTTATCGCAGAATATGACTTCTGAACAGAAACTAACCGAAGACTCAGAGCTATGGGACAAATGGATCGACAGTTATATCGAAAGAATGACATACGATGTGAAAGGGTTTGCCAATGATTTGAATCAATTGCAAGACTATAACGATAAACGTATTGAAGTGATGAACGAAAATAATCCAAAGTATGTTTTGAGAAATTATTTGGCGAAAGAAGCCATTGAAAGGGCAGAGAAGGGCGACTTTGATGGCGTCAATCAATTGCTTAAAGTTTTGCAAAACCCATACAATGATGTGGTGGACACTGACCCGACCAATGGCACCAATCCTTACTGTAAGAGACCTCCTGTTTGGGCCAATAAACTTAAAGTCTCGTGTTCTTCGTAAACGCAATACTTTAAGTAATTTTTTAGTCAATTTTTTAAAAATGTGTTTGTATTTTAACAATTTGATTACATTCTCCTATATATCGTATAACTATTATATGATTTAACACTTTGTAAGAATTTAATTATGAAATAGATATTAATTATATAGATATTGTTTTAAACATATTTACAATTAAAGTCAGAATTTAATACAAAATGAATTTTCATGACAAGAAATTAAAGACAAGAATTACAGTTCAAATGTTTTTTTACTAATATTTATAACAATTATTACTACAACAATATTATATTGTATAAAATTATTCATTTTACTTACACTGAAGTGAAGTTATGGTTAATAATCAAGTGTTTTTTTTTGTATGAATTAAATCAAAACTTGTTTGTCAATGAATGCTTAACAGAATGTGATATGAATTGTGTTTAAATGTAAAATACAATACCGTTTGTTGTAAAGACTTAAATTGAATGCACAAAGAAATGTACTATACGTTTACCTATTGTTGAAAGTCAAATAAAAATATGATTATTGGGAACCATAAAAAGTATTAAATGTTTAATTTGTGGATCAAATTACGACCAAAACTATCCAAAGAATTTTATGAAGAAAATTTAGTTTGAAATAAATTTTACACATCTTTTTAAATCAAAATTATATTTATTTTGTTTTTTTATTATATAAATTTGTTAATTAAAACCTAATTTTAAACATAAAAGTGATAACAAATTATAAGAATGTTTAGAAATTTAATAATAATTATAATAATAATAATTGTGACAATAATTGACGACTAATTCAATGACAATAATCGATATAAAAAAAGTATAGATTTGTTTAACTTATAGACAAATATATTGATTTTTGTTTGGGACAAGAATTTGTTATATAATTAATATACCGATTGGTTATAATTGTTGTGTTATTTTGTATTTCATATCGGGATTTGTTTTTGAAAACTAAATTAAAAATATTTTACATTTTGTTTTCACAAAAAGGAGTGTCATTTTCTGTCAATCAGTGAATGGATTAGTGGTTTGGAAAACATTTTAATCGGAAAATATTGAATATTTTTTTTTGTTGATTGAAAATAACTACAAATTATTGAGTTAAGAGCTATAATTAATATATCAATTGATTGTTAATTAGTTGTTATTAAAGACTAATTTAAAAAAAGACTAATAAATCACTTAATCATTAAATATATATAAAGAGCAGCAATGCTTCAGAATGTTTAGCAGAATATCATTATTAGAGATAATAATCATTAAAAAGAAAGACAATAATATAATTGTAAACAGAATTTAACACAAAGTTTACCCATAATTATAACATAATTTGTTAAACAAATACTAAATATGTTGTATAATAACTAGAATTAAACAAAAAAGTATTGTTTATTGTAATAATGTGTGCGTTATTTTAAATATATTTTTATATATATTTATATTCAACATTGATTTGCGTTCAAATAGTTTCACAAAATAGTCTTTTTTCTGATCATATATTTGTTAATCAAATACACAATTATTATTGAAATCCATTTGAATGAGCGGCTCGTGTTTTGTCAGTAATAGTAGTTATAGTTTGAATGGTTTTTATTATTTTTATATGATTTTGGGATAAATAGCCGAAAATTATTATTTAAAAATCAGTTTATCAATGGATTTATTGACTAATAGCTTATTGAATGAAAAAAAAAGCAGAATTACATATAGTATTGTTTGAATGAAACAATTAGTTTAACTAACAAACACAACATAGCAAATGAGATTACAGTTAAATATCAGAAATTAAGTGTTTGTCTGGCTTTTCGGGAATCCATTTGTTTGTCGGATTAATTGGATATAATTTGTTTGACAGCAGTTTATATGAGATCACCAGCTCATCCATAGCTGGCCTAACAATAATTGCATCCAAATTATTGTAAAAGCAATTCAATTATATCTCAATTATATATATTATTTGTGTTTTTAATTAAACCGTTTAATTGGTTTTTGCATTCAATCGTATATTGAATTCAAAGTTTTGTACTTAATTTCACATAACTTTTTACTTTTTATTTCTCAAATCTCTAAACAATCAAATCTTTTCATTTCAAAATGTCTTTTAAGGACTGATTTTCAATTTAATTGTAAATTTTGATTTGTGTTTTATAGTATAAATCGATTTGACATTATTTTAATTTTAATAATTTCTAATTAAATTAAAATATTAAGTTATCTTTAAAAGTGAATCTCATTTTAATGTCATTTTCAAAATTAAAAAAAACTAATTTAACAAATACTGATGTGTAAGATATGCGATATACATAACATTTAAAAAACTATTTTCTCATAGCTTTTTCAAAATATCCTCAAAAAATTCAATTCATTTCTTTGAGTCGATATCGAAATCAACTCAAACTCTACTATCGATTCATACATTATTTAGGATTTAAATCCAGTCATTCATTGATTGCATTAAGCAATACATTAATGCCTTTCAACTCAATTCAAAGTATCTGTTTGTTATAATTAGTTATAAATCCATGATTTGGTATACAAATAAAATTTAAATGTTCACAAATAGTCTGAAAATCTGTACTTTTGTCTCAAAATAACGAAATAATGTAAATATTAAAATCCTAATATAATAATAATAATAATGTATGAAAATATATAAAGCAATTGAAAGCATTAATGTATAGCTTAAAAGTCGTACATACGGTTTAGCTCTGGTCCTAATGCACACACATTTTCAAAGTTATTTTAAATGGCTTTGACTGCCAATTAAAATACAATTTGAATGATTATATAAAAGAAATATTATTAGCAATGAATCAATTGTGATATATATCTAATGAAAGGAATGGACTGATGAATGAGTTTATGTAATGGTTTAACTGATTGGTGGCAATAAAAATGCACAAAAATCTCAGACGTTTTTTAGATATCACGAGCCCTTTGGAGAATCAAACTTGAAGTCAAGTAAATCATTAGATGAGAGTTTTAATCTCAACTCAAATCAAACCCATGTTTTAAAAAAACAAGGCTTTGCTAACAGTTATTGTTAGTTATAATAATAGTAATGATAATAATATAAGGATGAGTTGAAGTGAATGAAATCAAGTCAAGTCATCGTAAGTGCAATCATTGGCTTCAAGTTCTAATTGTTGGGCGAATTTGGAGAAATCGTTATCACAGTCCCGGAGGTCCTCCAGAGTTGTCTGTAAGTCATCGGGAGGTTCGGCCAACAGATCGCTCAGATTGCGTCTGACGTTCGAAGAGTTTGATCCAATGTTAGGGACAGTCATTGCCATCAAATCGTTATCATTGTGTTGAGTGTTAGCAATGGTTGGGTTCCAGACATTGCTGGTTGAACTGAGTTGAACGCCCGACACCATCACATCCTGACCGCTCTGTAAGATATTCCCTGAGATGTCTTCGCCGCCAAAACCCATCTGTTGTTTGGTTGAAGAGGGAGGCGAAGGAGGGAATTGGAAGGGTTGAGTGCAAACGGGTGTTGCCGGGTATGACTTGGATATACTTGTGCTTTCATCCACTAATTGGTTGTTTAGGTCCATACTATTTGATGGCGACAAATGACAACCATTTTTGGCCACAATTCCTATGTTAGCGATGGGAACCGATTGGCAGCGATTCAATAAAAATGATTTATTTGATTGCATTGCCATCCCATTGGTGACTGAGTTCTTCATATATGAGAAGATTTCTGGAGAAAAGTGTTCCATATTGTTGGGAGTGACTGATGTCGATGTCGACGATGCACTGGTATAGGGATTGGATGCGTGTCTTTGTCTAATGGCACCTAAACTATCATTCATACCATTCTTGGCTCTATTCAATGGCCAGTCATTATCGCAACTGTAAGCCAATTGTGAGCAGCCATTCATCGGATCACTGGTCAGAGAACTCATGTTATGAAGTGTTGGTAAGGAAGATAATGATGAACCAGTAGTGACCAAATTATTATTGCCTTTGTTTAGGTTATTAGACATTTGGATAGATGTCATTTGGGAGGCATTGGTGTCATTAAATGGCAAACAATGCAATCCAATGTTCCCATTATTATAAGAATCACTAATCATAGGCGACAACGAATTGCTGCGATTATACAACAAATTGGCTGCCATTCCGCTGGATGTTATGGGCCCTCCCGGTCCCGAACTATGTCGAGCTCTACTCATATTTCTTTGTATGGCTCCGGTATGAGAGCGAACACGACTAATGGGAAGGGGAGTCGATTGGGGAGATATGAATGGAGAGCTAGAAATAGATGAAACACCGGAATCGACAGGAGTTTGCAGAGGGGTTTGACGCAAAGTACTGTAATTGCTTTGACCGCTATTATGACGAGATCTGGTTAGAGGTAATGGTGTGATGGGAGTAATGGGTGTTACGGGTGTACTGCGCGGCGATACAAACGGACTGTTGGCTTCACTAGAAGGTTGAGACGGACCGACACCTACTGTGTGCTGATTAAGTCGATACTGTGGCGACGAAACCATTGCATTGCTGTTGACATAACTAAAACCATTGTAATTAATCGTATCCACAACAGAGTGTTCGGGAATTGTAGGCGTATTTCGGGGCGAAATGGGCTGAAAATTAAACGCTCGTCGGCGAGAGTTAGGGCTCGGAGGCACTGATGGCACCTGAATGTTCACGTTATGGTACTGACCGCTCTTGTTATCGTTAAACACATTTCCTGTTATATAGTCTCCATTAGTGAACTGCAAATCTTTGGCAGTTGTTGTTGTTGTGGTTGACAACGAATGCATATCATTATGTGGGGATTCAACCGTTCCGTCCATTTGCCGATTCTTTGCCGAACACTCGACATCTTTGGAACAAATAGCCGAAGCAATTGACTCATTCATGTCAACGGTATTCTGAAGACCAGAACCATAACTTTGGACGCAATTATTTAAATTCTTTCTGAGAAGCGCTTCCCTTAGCTCCGAATAGCCTTCGAGTGGAACTCCTTCTGCCAAGCGTTGAGTTCCGGTTTTATTCAATTGGTTCGGTAAATGATTTTCCAAAAGTTTACGTAATTGTGAGAGTTGTGCCGTTTGATTGCCACTACTGGGCTCCCAATGATCTTTATTGCCACCGTTTGTCACCGAAAACGATGTCGAGTTGAAGTAATCCATAAGCGCTTCCGTTTCTATTTCATTGATGTGAAGCTCATGTATGTTAGAAGTGTTTCCAACACTTTCTATGTTATTAATGGTTTGCAACTCTTGAGAAACGGGTGACAAACTTGCGCTCGAGTTTGCGTCATCGAAGCCACTACTGTTCGTATTGTTTGATACCATTGTGTTAATTGTATTGATATTATCAATGTGTCTCTTCTTTGTAGCCAAAACTGATGACTCCTTTTCATCCATTTGTCTCTTTGGTTTTGCCTGTTTGTCACTAAACACTTCCATTTGTTTCAATTTGGTTTCTTTGCCAATCGGAACGGACACCGAATGTCTTCTTTTGGCAATAGAGTTAAATGTTTCGTACATTTCGTTCACATTATTGACGGCTACGGCAGACTCTGAATCAGATCGACAAATGTTTACCGGTTTTGGTTGAATTCGTTTGTATTTAGGAGTAATGTTTGGCTTCAGAGTAGATGTGGTTGTAATGGCAGAGACCGTTGTTGTGGTCGTATTATCATTAGAGAGCGCAGATTGAGGTGACCCGAGTCGCAGTGTTGTGGTGGTGGTGGGCACCAGTATTATACTCGAAATGGCCGCTTGACTCATACGAGACGGTGTGACCGTACGTGCAATTGCAACCTTTTAAACAATTATAAATTATTAACTTGAATATTTATACAATAAATAAAAAGCTTACTTTATTTTGAGGTTTATTAGTGATGAAGGTGGGTGCGAACTCAAATTCTGGCTCTTTTTTAATTTTAATTGCATTTTGTAAACACAATGAAGTCATTGATTCAAATGAATCTGATTTTGATGCGCTATTCTTCCTATTCTTGCGAATAGGTTTTGGAGCAGAACTTTGAATAACTTTTGTATTACTAACTAAACACTTGAGATCCGTTCGTCTCTTATGCTCTCTAATGGCTTCCTTTTCGTAAATCTTTCGCTGCAATTGATTTTGGACTTCACGTCTTCGCGAACTATTCATCGTCTTTGTATTGGATTTTAAATTTAAATGTTTTTCTTCGTTTAGTTTTGATAACAACTTATCATTTATCGAGACATCCAATGAATTTGAAGTCATTATAAATTGTGCCAAATCTTGCAACGATTCAAAACTTTTGTTTAACAGTTTGGTTGCCCACGAGATTATAACATGGCTTTCTCCTAACGATTCATCATTTAAGACACTGTTTTTGTCTGATTCCCAATTGGTTTTATTGCTTTTAATTGATTCGTAATCACTGGTATCCAGAATGGGTAGCTCTGGCGCATCGATTATAACCCTTTTTCTAAGCCCTGAGTAGCAGTACTTGGAGTTCCCTCTCTGGCCGAGTCGACGGGGTTTGACTTTCGGGAAAACATGTTTCATAGCTTTGCCAAAGTCGGCCACACAGAGGGGTTCAAACTTATTTGCTTCACAAAACACTTTGTACTCTTCGTAAACCTCTTGTTTAGGTAATGAGACGGTAGAGTCCTCTTCTAAATGACTTTGAATCCAAGTGTATGTTTGGGCCACTTCTATGTCGGCCTTTTTGCCAAATGGATTTCCCGGTCCCTTCCTATAGAACACAAGTATTTTATTTTACAAAACAATATCTTTAATATTAATTAAATTTTATATTTATTAAAGTTTCATAAACTTTATGACTTTTAAGAGTTAAGCAAAAAAATTCACACAATTAAGCAAATTATTAAGTAATGCATTGAAAATAACACTTCAGGGCATATAATGAGTCGAGTGCTTATCAGACAAAAGACTTGTAAGAAATTGCAATTATTAGCCATGAAGTGAATAGAGTATTAATGTAATTATCAATATATAATATATAAAAATAAATTTCAAAATATAATGATTTTTTTTAAAAGCAATAAAATAATAATATAAATTTTTAATGACTTAAAATTTTTTATGCATAAAATAATATCTAATAAATAAATAAACACTATTCAGCACTAATCAGTTACATATATATTTTTTGTATTCATAAAACTTTATTTAAATTGCTATAAATTCATGTATTGGTAGAGTAATTAATATTTTAAAATGTATTTATTTTATAACTTTTTATAATTTATTTACTTTATAAAAAGTCTGGATAGAAGATTCCAACAATTTTTCAATTAATTTTTTAAATATTGATTTATACTTTGTTTTTACAGTGCATTTTGTAATTCAATTATATTTCATAAATGGCTTCAAAATGAGTTAAGAAGTGAATGGGAAAGGAAGAGGAATAGGAGTGTGAATGAAGAACATTAATGCCAACAATCAGTTGTCTAAATCTCATACACCGTTAGAGTAGATGTAATGCATATACTATTTAAGTCAAGTTATAATTTTTTTCTTCTGTATATTTATATTAAATATAATAAACATCTACTTTCTGTATGTTATATACATGTATATCATTAGATTGTTTCAATACATTCACTAAAAAACTAGACATTTCGCTGTAAAATAGCTAAATATTTATTTATTGAATACACTGTAAGTATAATAAAAATATAATTAATATAATTTCATAGCTTATTATACAAAGAAGTTTTAAACAGTCTGCCATTCATCGCACACACAAAAAAACATTTGTAATTATCAATTGATTTCAAAAAATACAAGGGATGACATCACAATAACTCAATTAATTATCATTATAAATGTATTGTTTAAATATTAAATTAATAAATATGTTATATTCAAGCCGTTGTACAAGACATACACATAACAAACAAAACAAATTCAATGACTAACTGTTTGAGTGGATCCACTTCTGGTGCCGAGCCATTGGGTAATAGCATGTAAAGCCATAGCTTCTCGATATCATTGAATTCTTCGATCTCACTCTGCAATCAAAATCAATACAATTTGTCAATCATTTCATTTCATTTGACAAAAAACCGATATATAATTATAATTATATCTATAAATAACAATAATATTTATTTTTTATAAAAACCAATTCATAGCTTAAATTTGATTCAAAATACATGTGTAAGTCATTAAATATTTGATACAAAAACATATGAATTTGATTTAATTAAACAAAAATTTAATGTTTGGATTAAATTTCAGACAAAAAACAAACAATACTTACAATAATAGTTGTAATCCTTTTCTTAGTCTTTTCGCTAAATAAATCAAATAATATATAAATAAATTAATAATTAATTAAAATTATTTGAATCAATAAACTAATTATGCAATTATTATATATAAAATTATTGGTTATATAATTGTTTATCACTTCAATTGGTTTATTGATAGCAAAGACATAATAATCACTTCAAACTGATATCTAAAGCTAAAGATATTGTCAAACAATTAGATAAAGTGTTTTGTAATTTAAAGCGTTGATTGTTTGGCCATTTTGTTTGACTACAACTAAACCAATTCAAGACAATTATATGTCATAACTGTGAGTCTGGATGGACATCAAGACATACCTGACAGTGTGTTGAATAGTGTCTTTGAGCGACCAGTTAGTCTCATCCGATTGGTTGTTAGTAGTGTTGGCCATACATCGGGTGGTCAATTGGTTGGCCATAGAGTCATCGTCGGTCGAGGTGTGGACATCACCCGATGACACACCCGATTCAGTGTCAATGCAAATGTTGTTCATATTAGACAACATAACTAAATGGCACTAATTGTGTGGCACTAATTGGTTGGTTAAATAGTCACCACAACTGGTCCTACGCTATAGCACTTGACGATTGGTATGTATGAGTAATAGGTATACATCTAACGCAAGACCCATCAGATGGTAAGGGAGGTGACCATCCAGTTGTTGTTGTAGTTGTAATATCAGTCAATAGATATTTCAGACACCATTATAGCTCACCATCTTGTCTCACATCCAATAGCACTACTAATAGTAAGTGTAAAGCACTGTAAGCACTACCAGTCAGTCAGTCAGCACTACTCCACAACTCTATGCACAACCACTGCAGCCAAGCATACGCTCTCCCAATCAGCTGTTGTATGCTTTGCTTTGCTCTCTCGGAGTCTCTCTTATTGCTCTCTCGTTGTAAATGCAATACAATTTACTTTGTGTTCAGTTTTTTTTGTAGACGTATTGACAACTTTTTGAAAAAACTAAATATTCACTGCATTTATAATACCAATGGTTTTGCTATAAATTTATTTGAAATATACTTTTATTATATAAAAATTTTTATAATATAATGAATTGTTTTGTTAGTTAACTTTTTTGTTTTGTTTGGCTACTGAATCGCCCAATTATAGACTAAAATATATATATTTTTTATAGTAAAAACAATATATTATTCCTAAACATTACATAACATAACAAGTCTTCCGTTTTTATTGGCAAAAGTTTTTTGAATGACTTTTAGTGTTGAATAATGTTTTAAAACTTTTGAAAACTTATGGCCAAAAAAAACTTTTTTTTTGTGGGGAAGTATACGAGTGCCAAATGAGTGCTTAAATCTAATTTTAAAAGTTGATTATCAATTTGAAAATTTGTTAAAATTGTTTTTTTTTTGGGTAGAAATACTTTAATGGCATGTATAGGATATGGCAGTTTTGGTACAATTTTAGACTAATTTATTTATAATAAAATAAAATATGAAGCGCTCTATAAATCTAGCCATTGATTGCATTTCATAAACAACTAATCATTCATTAGAGTTATGATGCGTTCAATCCCTGAATTTTGAGCTTAAAGTTTACGTAAATATAAAGTTAAGTTAAGTTTTGATTTCGCACCACAATCTCTCATAAACTACTAGAGCTAATGACATTCAAAAATAGGCACACAATCACTACATTACAGCATAAG
>JAQIWK010000441.1:0-16482 GCA_034695265.1 Dissorhina ornata | reverse complement strand
AAAAATAGTTTCGTTTTGTATTTTGCAAAGTATTTTAAGTTGTAGTCCAGTGTTAATAATGTTGGGATATATAAGAAAGAAACTGTTTGTGAGTCAAAAGAAGCGCAGAAAGTCACGAAAACATGTGAGGGCTGGCAAACAGAGCCGATGTAAGGCTTCTAGTGATAGACGTTCGGCCCTTTCCGATGAATTTAGCGGTTCAGAGTATGTGCCCCGAGATATAGAGGTAGCCAAATGGGTTCTTGGCGTCCATCAGCCGCTACCCAAATCAGGATATATTCCCCACCGCTCTCTGTCACCAATTAGTCCGACCCGAAGGCCGACTCATTCACGCAGTCCTACTCACACACCACTCACTCATCCGCCAACACCTGTTCGCACGTCTTCGCGAATGGCTTTCCAACGGATTCCTAATCTTACTTATCCTTTAAACCAAACTCAAGCTCGTCTTCACACAAATTTAATGCAAAGAAATGTCAAAAAACGTCTCACTAAACCCAGTGATCACCGAAAAAGTCCGCTAAATGCGGCCGATAAGTCGGATAAAAACAAAAATAAACCAAAAAAGTTAGTTTCAAATAAAAAGAGTCCCAAACGTAAGACTAAGAGTGATAAAAGCGGTTCAAAGAGTAGGCGATCCCACTCTAGAGACAGGTCATTGTCCAAAAGACGACAGGTTTGTGTCACTCATAATCAAGGATTTGCGTTATTCATAGCTTTTTTTGCAATTAATGTGGCATATTGTAAATTATACCATATATTTGTCTGCTCTTTACAATTCATTCATATTATAATAATAACAATTACTACTAATTTGTTCATTCATTTCAATTAAATGAATTGATGGCTAACTAACATAAGCACAACAGCATCGATATATTCTTCATATTCATAACACAATTTTTGTTTGAAATGAATGCTTAGTTTTGTTGGATATTCTTAAAAATTGCATTTTTATTTTATAAAAATTTATTTGTTTTGTTTTATAAGTTTTAAACTTTAAAACTTATAATTATTTGAAAATTACTATTTAAATCATAAATTATCTTATGGTAAAATTTATAAATTTATAAATTATTATATAGAGTCTATATTATAGACTTTACTTGTTTTTATCTAGTAAATGAAGGTTAAAACATATTATATAAGATTTTTAATTTTGCTTTATATTATGTGTTAAGGTTATGGTATTTTAAGTAATTAATCTAGTTTCAATTATATTTTCAAAAACAAGTATAATTTTTTGGATAAAATCCAATCAAATGGTGTAAAATCCATATTTAAGTTATATTTTATTTTACTCTACAAAGAAATATAATTCACACTTATTTTGCTGCTATTCCTTACAGTTTTGCTTATTTTGCTAGTATTATTTTTAATGCAAACCTAAATATTTTGAACTAACCTTAACGATACAATTTAAATATGATTTGTGATGTAATTATGCACAAGTAGTTTACAATTAATATAATTAAATAAGAAATAATAATAATAAATATTATTGAATTGGCATAACAGGGTGGCGAACGGGTGGGTTGGGAATACCAGAATGTATCCCTCACTAGAGTTCCCGGATATGGATTTGGTATAGCCGTTAGTGGCGGACGAGATAATCCCCACTTTATTAACGGCGAGCCATCGATTGCCATATCGGATGTGCTTAAAGCGGGACCAGCAGAAGGAAAACTACAGTTAGTACTGATTTGATATACATATATACAGAGTTTTGATGTGTTTATTGTAAATGATTTACTTTTAATGACTTTTTCTATCTGTCTGTCAAATAGGGTTAACGATAGGGTGATGAGCGCTAACGGCGTTTCATTAGAAAACGTCGATTACTCGACTGCTGTACAGGTTCTTCGCGAGTGTGGAAATACTGTCAACTTATTGATCAAAAGGAGGACTTTATTACCAAACAGTGATTTACTTAAAGTAACGCTCACTAAAAGCAACAAAAAAGACGGTTTGTATTTAAGCAATCATTTATAGCAACAACTAAAAAACTTTATGATCACATTTGTACTAAAACTTTGGTCTATCAATTCAAACCATACAGACTTTGGTGTAGTTCTCGGCTGCAAGTTCTTCATCAAAGAGATCACAAATCGTAATCTTTTAGACAAAGAGTCTTCTTTACAAGAGGGGGATATCATCGTTAAAGTGAGTGCTTCTATAAAATACATTCATTGAATACATTGTTAAATGAGATGTCATTTAAATACCAGATAAACACAACAAGTCTTGAAAACTTGAGTCTAAAAGAAGCCAAAAAGTTGATTGAAAACAGCAAAGAGAAACTTAATTTAGTTATAAATCGCGAACAAAATGCTAATCATAATCGACAAAACGAGAACAGTAACGGTTATCCCAACGGCCAGTCCCGATGGTCTAACGCTAATCTGTACGATAACGCCATTGCCATTAAAAATGCTGGAAATTATGATAACGTTAATAACGTTAACAATAGCAGATCCAATAACTGGAGTAGTAATCAGAATGTCTACGTCCAGCCCCCGACCAGAGGTTTCGCTTTTATACTTATTCTTAATAAACATATTCTGAAAAAAGTGTTTTGCATTTATAGGAGATTTTGGACAGAATTCAGACGAAAAGAATAATCTATTACTGCAATCACAGGGCGGACCTTCGGGAAGAAATAGGGGACCAATATCTGACATATCATTGCAACAACTGGACCAACCGGCCACTCCTCTTCTTACCACACATTCAAGAGAGGCTTCGCTGCCTAACGATTCAGACCCGCCTCCACGACCGCCACCCCCGCGACCCAACACTTACGACGACTCGGACCCTCTGTCGCGTAGAAAACAACAAATAGGTGTCATATGTGAGCCACGATTCATATCTTTCCAAAAAGAAGGAAGTGTTGGCATAAGACTAACGGGTGGTAATGAAGTGGGCATTTTTGTGACCGCTGTACAGCCGGGAAGTCCCGCATCATTGCAAGGCTTACAATCGGGCGATAAGATAGTTAAGGCCAACAATAGAGACATGAGAGGTGTGACACGAGAAGACGCTGTACTCTTTCTTCTGAGTCTTCAGGAACAGATAGATCTTGTCGTTCAAAACCGAAAAGAAGATTACGACGAAATAGTTGCCAATCAAAAGGGCGACTCATTTTATATAAGAGTACACTTTTCTTATGACGCCGGAAAAGGAGAGCTGTCTTTTCACGTCGGAGAAGTGTTTCACGTAATCGACACTCTGTTCAACGGAGTGGTCGGTTCGTGGCTTGTCTACAGACTCGGACGCAATAACCAGGAGATTCAAAAGGGAGCCGTTCCTAACAGAAACAGAGCCGATGAGTTGGCCGCCGAACAGAGCACCGAAAAGGGCAAAAAGGTGGACACTTCTACTGAAAGGAGAGGCAGCTTTTTCAAGCGCAGAAGCGCCCGGCGCTCTAAATCATTGAGTAAAGATCACTGGGAAGATGTGGTGTTTGGCGAAAGTCACTCCAAATTTGCTGCTTATGAAAGAGTGACACTAAAACATCCCGGTTTTATTAGACCGGTTGTACTGTTTGGTCCGTTAGCCGACGTGGCCCGCGAGAAGTTGATTAAGGATTATCCGGACAAATATGGTTCACCACAACTGGACACCAATATGGAAGACGTGCCCAAAAGCTCCAAATTCTCGGGAATTGTCAGACTTAGTGCCATAAGAGAAGTGGTCGATAAGGGAAAGCACGCCCTTTTGGACGTAACTCCCAATGCTATCGACCGATTGAATTACGCGCAGTTCTATCCCATCGTTATCTTCATGAAAGCCGAAAGTAAATCAGTTGTAAAGGAAATGCGTTCGCGTTCTTCAAAGTCTATTCACAAGAGTTCCCGTAAACTGTATGAACACGCCGTCAAACTGGAGAAACTCTGGTCTCACGCTTTTACGGCTACCATCACTCTTACCAGTGCTGACATGTGGTATAAGAAGTTACGCGAAACTATTGATAAACAACAGCAGCAAAGCATTTGGATCGCAGAATCCAAACCCGAGGAAGTCATTGGAGACGACTTCTTATTCCCAATGACTTCGAGATTGAGTTACGCGTCGTCTCCAGAGAGTGATCTCGATTTGGCCAACGATTCACGACTTGACGAAGAAGACGAAAATTCTCATCGTTTGGTTAAAGCGTCGAGCGATCCGAGTATTGCCACCGCAGATGACAATCCCATTGCTATGAATAGCTTTGGATATCCTCCTCCTTATAGTCAGCGATCAGCAAACAAACAGGTATTCAATGATTAAAATTATTTCTATAATTCATTAATTCATTAAATTTTAATGTATTTATTTATTATTAATTACAGCTTCCGCTTCATATTCTGCTTAGAAAGGTATTTATTGTTTTATATATCTTTTATATAAATGTTTGTTGTGTTTATTAAAACGTCTATCAATTTTATAACAAATTGAAGGAACTCTCAAAAGCGCTGACTAATGAGGCAAAGTCTAAGTCTTCAGCGCACACGGCATCAGCCAATCCTTCGACTGCCATAAGCGATGCCGACAGAGAAGACTATTTTGGTTCACCTAAAGATTCTTCGGCTTATAATACACTAAAAGCGGGCGAAAGATACCCGCCGTCCGGACCTTCTAATGAGAACATTTACGGCACTAAAGCACATACGGGTCCCGAACCGCCCCCGAGAGTGGACCGAAATAATAAGCCGTCGAGATTCAGAAGCGCTCACGAAAGGCTGTTTGGTCGACGGGAACGCGTCCGCGAATCATATACAGCACCCGACTATATCAACACAACAACTCCGCCCACATCTGCGCCACAGTCACAGAAATGCGATTCATTGGACAGACCAGCCATGACTAACGGCAGACATATCAGCGGTGCGTTTGGCGATAGTTCTTCATATAGTAGTGATTCGTACAACAAATACGGAAGTCCGACCTCTACTCTCGAAAACAAACAAAAATATAATTCAATTACATCTAACGGAAGACCAGCTCACGATCCCTACCGGTTCACCAGAAGCACAGCTCAAAAGCATCCAACAAATCAAATGATGAATCAAATCAATCCAATGAATCAATCAATTAAACCTCAAAGTCCTGAAAGAGTCCCAAAATCATTGCCAACACCAACTAAATATGTGGAAGCCATTCCCAATCGACCAGTGCCACCATCACCACCTCCTAAACCATCCAGCAAATATCATCCGTTAGTTTTACAAATTTTAAATGTTTTTTAATTAATTAAATTTTGCATTAAATTTATAGACGTATGACGGATGGCAGACCCGTCCCACCGCCAAAACCATCTCAATATACGTCGAGGCCCTGGAGTAACGACAACGACGTCAATGAGCCTAATATGAGTCAAATGGCACCCAATTTGCCGACCAATGGATTTGGTTATTCACCGGTTTATCAACAAACAAAGCGCTCGACTCATCCCGAATCTAACGGTCCGCCCGCCTATTACTCCTCCATGTCTTCAAAAGACTATCCGCCACCAAATCAGCCAAATATGAGAGCACCCGCTGTATCTAATGGTGAGCTTAATAACAACCTATACGCCGAACAGTCTTCTTTTGGATCTCCTAACAAAAAGTGAGTATATCTTTGTAATTAATTTTATACATCAATACTAATGCGTGTAATGAATGAACCAACAAAAGGGTACCGTATGCTGACGGTGACAGCAACGGTGGTTACATGTCATCAAAAGGCAACTATGAAATGCGATCGCCGTATAATTCATTTGCCAAAACAAGTTCATCGGCCATCGCGGCTGCCAAAGACAATTACAATTCAAACGGTCCGTATCTGAATGTGCCGTATCCGCCAAAACACTCCCGTACATCAACTTTCCAATCGCAAACTTCCCAACCGCCACCCCTACCGCCCACACTACAGCCTCCGCCCAGTATTATTGATTTGTCCACAAATCGCGAACACAGAGGCAGTGCTTTTGAAATTTACCGAAAACCTATCGACTCGTCCACCAGTCGGTCAGCTTTGCACAGTTTCGGACATCACGGTCTCCCACCACCTCCTCCTCCTCTCATTAATAATGACCACAAGTAAGATATCACTCCTCTATCTATCACTCTCTAACTCTTCCAACACTTTTATTTGTTGTATTTATTTATTTAGTTATATTTGAATTTATATTATCATCAATATTAGTAATATTAATTATAATAGTAATTGTATTTTTAAGTTTTAATTATTTTTACTTATATTTTATTATTATATTATATTAATATTTTCTTTGAATTGACTCAAAATCATAATTGAGTATTGAATGGTTGTATAAGTTGTCTAGCATTTGGGTTAGGGATTGGAGATTAAGATATGGTTTGAAAAATTTTGTTAATATTTGAGTTTTAATAAAAATAATTTGATTATTTCATACCAGATATATAATACAGTATTAATTTCCTTTATTTGCTTTCTATTTAACTATACTTTTATTCAAATTTTAATTATTTACTGTAAAAATAGTTATAAACATTAATTAAGTAATACTAGTAGTTATTCTTGAAATAATAATAATTTTTATTTGTAATATAATTAATGAAATTTATATTTAGCTGTAAAAGCACGCTATAATAAAATTACAATTAGTATTCAAAAATAACTTACCGATTTTTGCTTGCTTATTGTGTGGCATAACATGATTGGGCATAAATTTATTTAATTAACATAATTAATTAATTTTATATTTATATATTCACTACTATATCATGTAAATTAATTTTATTTTTTGTTTTATTTTAGTAATTTTACTAATATTACAAAGAAATCTTGTAATATCTCTATCTATATTAGTTTAATAATAGTAAAATGACTAGGTTTTAATAAAAGAGGCTAGGTCATCTAAATAAATTGAATCAATTCAGGGATAAACTATAGATTTAATTAAATTATTTTGATAACCACTCAAATAATAACTCATTTCAATGGTTTTTATATTTTTAAATAATTAAAAATATAGCAAATATTTTGTTATGAATTGTGTGTAACTTTTTAATGATTTGTGCAATTATTTTGTTAATACAGTTAAATATTAACTAATTAAACGAAAAATATTTAAATATTTAAATTTAAATATTTGGTGCAATTTTTCATATAATTTTTATTATTGATTATAAATATATATAAAAATGTCCAAGATATTTTTGAAAACACCTTTAAAATGAGGGTTTGATTTATTTATTATAACATAACGATTATTATAAATCTTATTCAATGCTCACAAATATTTAATTTATATAAATAATAATTAATTAATAATAATAACAATAATATTTATAATAGTATTACATTATAACCAATTGATATATATTACAAAATCTATATTATAATTAATTTTTAAATATAAAACATTTAAAATTTTTATATTTAAAAATAATTTCAATTAAAATTGTAAAATAAGCTCAATTTATATCAAATATTATATAAGTTATCAATACTTACGTAAGGTATGGGCCAACAAAATACAATATATATAAAACTATAGTTATCCCAAAAAAATTAATTGTTTTATAACATCTCATTTTGTAATAAATTTTAATTTTTGTATTAAATATTAACTATTTTTTATTTAAATCACAATTTCTTAAACATAACAAACAAACAAATTTCAATGTAAAGCATAATATTTTTCATTTGATTTCTTATTAAATATTGATTTTGCGTTATATACTTGAGTTTATTGAATTTTTAATCTTGCACGTTTTATTTAATAAAATTACTTTTAAAATTAACTTTTATATTATAATTATTGGCACTAATTTTGTTATAAAAAATTAATACTTTTATTTCAACTTATTAAAATTTAACATTTCAACTAACTTGATGGCTATAAAAATTACAAATTTTATCTTGATTAATATTTATATCTTGTTATAATTATTTTTAAATGCATACCAATAAA
The DNA here is from genome assembly GCA_034695265.1 of Dissorhina ornata. Classification (NCBI taxonomy): domain Eukaryota; kingdom Metazoa; phylum Arthropoda; class Arachnida; order Sarcoptiformes; family Oppiidae; genus Dissorhina; species Dissorhina ornata. Next base: position 8,561 of record JAQIWK010000441.1, on the reverse strand, counting down.
TGGTTAAAGTGTTTGGGTGCGGGCTTTGACTTAATTGTATGATTGTATTGATTATCTTTTTATGGTTATTGGTTTGGCTTTTCTATATATCTTTCGGTATTTTGTTTGGTTTTTAGCGATGAGTTGTCCACTTCTTCGGTGGATAGCAATCACACTGTCATTGCGACCGCAAAAGGAGTTTTCACGAGTGATGGAGGAATACTAACGTCTGAAGAGACAGGCGTTAGTGTAATCATACCAATGGGTGCCATAGCTAATGACACCCAACAAGAGATCTACTTCAAGGTGTGTCAGGACATGAAACTCGCGCCGCCTTTGGACTCGGAAAAGGGAGAAACTCTGATGAGTCCTATAGTTATGTGCGGACCTCACGGACTGCGCTTTGAAGTGCCCGTTGAGGTAAATATAACTGAAGTTATAATCATTTGTAATACAAATGTTAATAGTAAAAAACAAATTGTGTTAATTATTTTATAGTTACGACTTCCGCACTGCGCTACTGTCAATCCCGAGGGTTGGGCTTTCGCTCTCAAGTCTAGCGATACAAACAACGGTTAGAAGAGTTATTATATGAAACTTTATTTAATAGTCTAATGGTTTTGAATCAATAGGTCAACCATCTGAATGGCAAAACGTATCGCTCGGCGCCAATGATGGCTTCACAACATCTAAATTAGACAATCGTTTTGTTTCTGTATTAGTCGATCACTTCTGAATGGGCTCTTCATATGATATTAGTTGTATTGTTATTATATCGCAAATTAATGTTATTTATTCGGCTCTTTATTTTCATTACAAATAAATTTTTTAAAAACTATTTAAAATTTCAATGACTCTGGATATGCAATAATAATTAAATAAAGTTTATAATGACATTTTTGATTATTTAATTTCAATTTAGTTAAGAAATTTTATATTAAATTACATTATTTAAGTGAATAAAGAAATAGTAAATCACTTTATAAAATAATATATTAAATACAAAATTTACAAAACTTTTATCTAAATAAAGTATAAAATAATATTTGATATTTCTCATTGAAATAAAATAGGGTATTCACAATGTTACATTGTAAAATTTAATTGAATTGTATTTTTTTAATTTTAAATAAAATTAAATAAAGTTTAAATAAAATTATTGTAAATCATTAAAAATAATAAAAATTTGATTTAATTGAGTGTTTTTATTTAAAAATTTTCAGATTAACTAAAAATTATATTAATTCTGTTTAATACAGAATCTATATTCTTATAAAGTAAAGACTTTTAATTGAAATTAATTGAATTAAAAAAATAATATTTATATTAATTAAAATTGGATATAAATTAAATTTTAACCAATTTATTAAAACTACTCGTTAAACATCTTTAAAATTTTACAAACAATTTATTGAAATTGTTTACAATGTTTGCTAAAAGTTTGAAAGTTTTAAATATTGAATGCATTGAACGCTAAAACTAGTCGACAGAGTGAGAGACGAGTCAACACTTTTGGCAGAAAATTGTTTGCAAACAAACCATTGAGTGATTGGTTTGGGTGTTAATTAAGCCAACAATTTGTCGACAATTACAACCATAATTGTGGTGATTGTGAGGATGAGTTCACAAACAGGTTTGTCTTACTACTTGGTCATCGTTGGTCAGTCCGATAATCCCATCTATGAGTTGGAGTACTCGACCAAAACGGGTGGTGAGAAGAGTTCAGATCACAGATATCTCACACAATTCATAGCACAGGCATCACTGGATTTGGTGGACGAGTATGTGATGACCACAAACAATATGTACCTGAAATGTGTGGACAAATTTAACGAGTGGTTTGTGACAGCATTTGTCGGATCCAACCAAACGGTTAGATTCCTATTACTTCACTCATCGCCGAAGATTGACGACAACAACATTAAGTCATTGTTTAGCGAGTTGTATGAACTCTACACCAAATTTGCTATGAATCCACTCTATCAACACCACTCACAGATCAGGTCCAACCTCTTCGACAAAAAGGCCCACTTATTGGCCAAAAAATATCTTCCCTAACCATCGATCGGCTCCCGAGTCCCGACTCTATTGTAAATACATTTCAATATAAATGTTTAACTCATTTGTCTATTAATTTATGTTTAATTGTATTAAACATTGTTTTTAATTCAATTGTTTTGTAATATTAAACTTATATTTAAAATATTTTATTAATTATATAAAAATATTATCAAAAAATACTTTTTTTTATGAATTGAATTAACAATAGATTCTTAATTTGATAACACATTAAGTCATGTCATTAGTCGAGACAATTGGGAAGAGTTGGTTGGATGTGAATGTCGGGTCACTAATAGTCTCCTCTTTCTATTTTGCCAATGAATTGGTTCCTAAATGAGCCGAAGTAGAGGTCGCCCTCACTGTCAACCATCACTTCGGAGACACCATTGAATTCATTGGATCCGAGAATCTGTTTGATTCTCCCGGTGTTGGCGTCCAACTTAATAGCGGCGCCTTTTTTGGGCATAAATTTGTACATAATATGACCCGAATATAAGTCAAATACAAACGACTCTAACGCCGGGTTTGGAGATATGTTTTTGTTGATGAAGTCAAACAACAAAGAAGACAAATACAACACTCGGCCCACTGTTTTGCGAACAAATGGCCAGTTGGACAAGTGGTCACGTATTCCCTTGCCTTCCGTTCGGGTCAAAAATACGCCAAACCATACGTCACCGTTGGCGTCCACCCGAATATTGTCGGGCTCTCCCGGCAACTCTTTGGCAAACACTTCCAATTCATTGTCTGATATTTGTTTTTGAGATTTGATTGCCTTATGAATGGCTGGCAATGAGATCTTATAAATAGTAAATGTATCCGTTTCTGACACTAACAGGTATTTGTTGTCTTTTGATACTTCGACACCATTCGTGAATCGGAAACCACTTCTTAAGATAACACTTGTCTTAGTGTCCAAATTGTATGCAAATATATAACCGGTGTCTTCGTAGTCGAGTATACAATAGGGAACTCTATCTAATTGCCATCGAGTGCTCGACACCGCTATATACACCACATTTAACTTCGGATCAAATACTAGATCATTGAAAAGGCCGACGATTTGGTCATTTTTAAAGTCAAAGCGCTCTTTAAGACCAGTCGTCACATTCACCCGAAACAGACCGTCGAAGGCGTCGATGACATAGAGATTGTCGTCCGAACCAAACCGCAGACCCAGAGGTCGTCCGCATTCAGTCATCTCTCGGAACTCGTTCTCCACTTTAAGTTACAATTAAAATGTTATTTAAATTATAAATAAAACCATAAATTAAGTTAATATTTACAGCAATCAGTCTTTTTAGCAAATCGTGTGATTTCCTTCACTTTTAATGTCTTTTTGTGGATTTGAACGACTCTTCCATCTGCGAGACCGGTGTATATGAAGTCATCCTTTTCTGTCATGGATTCCGGGCCTACAATGAGTCCATCCAATAGTCGTTGACTTCTTTGTGCCAATAAATTGTTCCAATTGTCCAGAGAGTCGGGAATGAAGTCCGTATCGTAAGCGGTGGGTGACATCGGCAGGTTTGGCAGCAAATGGTTGGGAAGTAGTGCCACAATCGCTGCCAACACTAGTGTCACCAAAACGATGTCAAATATGGCTTTGAATAGCAATGAAAACAATGATTTCAATTGAAATGCCATCGCAATCAACAGACACTTATGTCCACAACTGATTCACTCAAGAGATGTGTGATTGACCGGTGATGACCACAAACTGCACCACAGATTCACTACAAAAAATAAAACCAAAGTTTTGTTTTGTTTTGCTTTAGAGATGTCCTTCAAATGCAAACACTGTTTAACTCCAACACAGCATTCAATTGACTCAATACAAGCATTCACTCCAAACACTCGTATATTTGGTGTCAAAACTACTTTTAAAACATTGCGTTAATTGTCATAATTGTGACCAAAAACTGGTTTGAATTGATATGTAAGCACCGGTTAGATGACAGACAGTGTCGACCAAAAAAGCATCGATTAAATTGAATATAAATTAAATTAATTGATTATTTTTATCACTTTATAGACCATTTAGTCTACTCTCGAAATAACTTTTAAGTTTTAAAACAAATATAACAAAGTATATTTATTTTAAACACAAACTAAAAGTAATTAATTAAATTAAAATAGAAAGATACATTTTTAAATTAAATTTAATATTTGAAGATGTCTATCGATAATCAGATGTCTATTTGTTTATATTTCTCGTTTTGTAATATAAGTTTTGATTAGTTTCAAAATTGTATTATATTTAGAAACAATTAGATAATGGAAATAGTTTTGAAAAACTAATAACATTATATTATCAAGTTAAAATTATCACCATATAATTATATATTAATTATCAATTTAAACTATATTATCTATAATTGGATAATGTTTTATTTAAATATTATGATACTTTTAAGTTAAGTTTTAGTTTAGGAATACTTATAAGAAAACTTAATGTAATTCATTTAAAACAAATATTTCCAAAACCTATTTTGTTTGAAAAGTTTTTCAACGTTTATCTAATTCATAATTAATTATTAATAAAAATATTTATTATTAAAAGTTAAATTGTGTTTAATATTTAAATTTTGTAATTATTAAATATATTATTAATTATAGTTATTTATTAGTAAACTAATTTTATATATTTAATTGTTAAATAATTTATATAAAAAAAGTTTTTCCAAACTTTTGTATTCACTTAAAATAGTTTAATACAACTTAAATCTTGTATATTTCAATTAGTTTTCCTAATTTACTATAATATGGCTTAAATTTAAAATGCAAAAAAAATTATTTACCACTGGACTAAAAAATTAAAAGCCAAGCTTAATTGTTTAAACAACAGGACAAACTAAATCACACAAATTTATCCTTAACCGTCTAAATATAGGCTATTAAATTTATTCAAATTAATATATACTTTTTTTTATTGTTAGTATTATTAGTAATATTATATTTTCCTTTATCTTTATTTCCTTAATAGTGTCTACTTTTAAATAATTAATATTTTAAAATGTCATTTAATAGCATAAAAATATTACAAGTATTCAAAAATTTTGAAATGATTTATTATTTGAATTAGAAATAAATTGTTTAAAAAATAAATTATTTAAAAAAATGTTTATTAAATGTCTAATAATTTCCTTTTTTAACTCTACCGAGAAATGGACTGTGAAATGAACCAAAATAAAGATCACCCTCTTTGTCGACCAGAACTTCAGTTACGCCATTAAATTGATTTGATCCTAATATTTGTTTAATATGTCCCGTCTTACCATCCAATTGAATAGCCGCACCATTATGTGGCATATACTTGCCAAACGACTGTCCCGTATATAACTCTAATGCCGTTACTTTTAAACCCTGGCTATTGATGGTATTGTCGTTAATAGCAGTAATGGCTAGCGATACGACATAAGCTGTACGAGCGATGGCTTTGCGTACAAAGGGCACACTGGCCAGGTAGTCAAAAATCTCTTTGCCATTATGTCTCACTTTAAACATACCGACCCATACATCACCATTTGAGTCCAGTCTAATATTATCGGGTTCACCCGGAAGTACCGCAAATGTCTCTACATCATCGTCAGTTAATTGTCTATTAGCTTTGAGGGCTTTATGAATGGTTTGTAACGATATCTTTAAAATTTTGAGTGTTTTTGTTTCGGCAACTAATAGATGCTTATTATCGGCACTTAATTGAAGTCCATTTGCAAATTCAAGTCCAGTCCTTAATATATGACTTTTCTTTGTATCAAAATTATAGGCCATTATGAAAGCAGTTTCGTCTGAATCCATGATACCGTACAAGCATTGACTTAATGGCCATTTGGTGGTCAACACAGATATGTAGACAATATTCAGTTTGGGATCAAACTCGAGATCGTCGTAACCAAACTTAGTGTCGCTATTTTTCAAGTCAATCATCTCTTTGACTCCAGTGCTTACATTAACCCGAAATAATCCGTTCACGTAATCAATTGCATACAAATAGTTATCTCTATGAAACCTAACGCCAAGAACTCGTCCGCAATTAGCCATATCTTCATTATCTATAGTTTTTAATTAAATTTTAATACAAATACTTAATTAAATACCAAATTTTAAATTAAAATATTTAATATAAAAGTTATATATATTTACTGCAAACAATTTTAGTGCCAAAACGAGTCACTTCTCTCATCTTAAGTGTCTTTTTATGAATCTCGACGAGTCTTCCGTCTGCGAGACCCGTGTAAATGACATTATCTCTATCGGCCAGCGATTCTGGTCCGATGGCCGCTCCCTTTAATAGCAAATCACTTTTATCTACTAAGACATTGTTCCAGTTGTCCAACTTATCAGGCACATCTATCACATAACTCTTGGGATCAATTGGAAAATTAACAAATAAATGGTTTGGAAGTAGTGCTAAAATAACGGCCAAAATTAATGAATACAATAATATATCGATAACTGTTTTGTATAAACGAGAAAATAAGTTTTTAACTTGAAAAGACATTTTGAAATTTAATTAAAATTATTATATTTAATTACAAAACGACTGTTTGAATGGAAATGTGAATTAAGACTAACTCTTAAGAAAATGAAATAAAGTTTTTAAAAAAAATTAATTTATAAATTATAATAAGGAGAGGAAAATAAGATACAATTAGTCAAATTATTTTTCAAATTATCAAAAGCCTTGAATTAAATAGATAACTAAACATGATGTTTATTTTAAAGTTTTTAAATTAACACTGATAACTAGTTAATATTAATTATAGAAACAGGTTTTGCATAATAAATATTATTCAATAACTAATTGATTAAATATATCAAATAATAATTCAGTAATTTATACGATATATCACTGATATATACAAATTATATATCTATTGCTACTTCAATATCTGGCAAATATTTCCCCAATCATTTCTAGCTATTTATATTTCATTAACCTCTATATATAATATTTTGATTAAAACTGTTGATTAAATCAAGATATTTATAATTTATAAGCTATTTGAAAATTTAATTTAATTTATATAACGACAATAAAGTTATAAATAATTATTATTTTAGTAAATTAACTAAACATCTGTAGTTTCTATACATTTCTATACATAATATATTATATAAATTTAGTTTGATATGTTTATCACAATTTACAATATATAATATTATAAAACATAAATAATTTTAAAAATTACTTGTATTAACTTATTTTTTAAAAATTAACAACGATTTTGTCAAAATCATTGATGAAAATGTGTTAATTTTAAAATACAAATTTTACAATTAATGTAAAAGTTATATAAATTATATAATATAATATTATGTATTGTATAAGTTATAGACAGTGAATTGACAAAAGAGTAAAATTAGGAAGATATGCATTAAATTTTATATCTCATGAATCATGATATGTCAGAACAATGGATAAATTACCAAGGTAAAAACATAATGTATAATCATAAAATTAAATTACAAAATCTATTAGTCCCTTAAAATATTTATTAGAATTAAACATATTAAACATTTTAAAAATAAAGTATCAAATACTTTATAAATTAACTTATAAATTATAAGACACTTACTATTTGAAATAAAATGCTTGAACTGAAAAAAAATCAAAAATATAATTTATATAATTTATATAATAAATGACATTCTTATTTGTTTTAAAATTTACATATGCAAAAACACAAATGCATAGTGTTTGGTTATACAATATAACAATTTGTTACTAACAACCAAAATTTTATTAGAAGTATAAATTCAATAAACATCTACCGTTAAACCTTGCGCTCGGAATTGGATAAGTGCACACTTTTGTATTACTTGTGCTATTGCTTACATTATGAGCGCGAGGTTTAACGGTAGATGTATATGAAGATTATAATTCATAGTTATTAGAAATAAAAAGCTATTCCTAAATGATACTGATACTAAATAATCTTGTTTAATGCAAAATATTTAGCAATCAATAGAGTGTAACATTAGATACACTTGAGTTAAACTTTCCTTATTTCACGAAAAAATTATTTTTACTTTTAAATTGTTTAGATATAATTTGAAAAAATCAACTAAAATGTGGTAATTTTTATATAATTAAATAAATAAATACAAAGTATATTACAATTATAACTCATGAATCATGATGAATATTGCAAAGCAATTTAACACGAATTAAAGCAGATAAATTTAATTAATTAATTAAGTATTTCAACAAATATTATGTTTTTGGTTTAGCTTTTGATGTTTTGTCAGAAGTTTTAGACTTTTTAGAAGTTTTTGTTTTAGAAGTTTTGCTTTTCTTTGCAGACTTTTTAGACGTTTTAGACTTTTTAGACTTTTTGGACATTTTTGATTTGAATTTTTTGGTTTGCATGGGATCTGGAAAATCGTGCCCAAAATCTGGTTGACTCTGACTCTTTGATTGACCAAAATTAGGATTTTGCAAATCAAAAGCTTCGTACGGTTTATAAGCCTTTGACTTTGATTTAGTCGACTTTTTCTTCTTTTGGTGTTCAATG
>JAQIWK010000440.1:0-16486 GCA_034695265.1 Dissorhina ornata | reverse complement strand
ATTCAAAATTCTATTCATTATATTTAAAGTTTTGATAAATTAAAATGTTTTTAATAAAGCTTTTACTTTTAATATTTTATATAATTAAAATTATTTTAATTGTTATAATTTAAACTCAATTTAATTTTAATATAAATATAATTAAATAGTTGAAAACACTCTAAATAAAAAATATTGTTTTGTGTTTTTATTTATATTTAAACTTTTTATGATAAATTAAACATTGTGTAAATTATATATAAACTTAAATAACTATAAGTTTTAGGCTTACAACAAAAACTTTAAATATTCAAAATAGCATAGAAAAATGTGTTGCTAGGGTAGATTGATTTTCAATAAACTTTACTTCAAATTATGTATTTAGTTTGTTTTGCCAGCAAGTGCATTTAATAGATATTTAATAATATAATTTGTTTGGTTGATTATTTGTGGCTTTTTAATAAGAAATATATTTCTAAACATTTTGATATAGATATTTTAAAATATAAATTCATTATCTCAAAAAAATGATAATTAAAATATATTTTAATTTCCAAAACCTTTTCTATCATTAATGAAATGAATATATAAATTAAATTTATTATATATTATTTGAGTTTATAGTTTTTTTTCAGTATTTATATTAAATTATATAAACATTTTGATAACAATTATATGATATTATTGCAAATTAAACTAATACAATTTGTTAGTATACAACGCTACTGAAATAATAAATTTATGAAATTATAAAATTTACATTTACATATAAAATATATTTTATGAATTATTTTGAGTTTACTTTATTTAACAAAATGTATGACAAAACAATTATAATATGTTTAATAATTTATATAAAACTTATAACGTGTGACACAACCGGTTATATTGCACCTAAACAGTCTGAATCTGTGGTAGACTTGGTTACCGTCACCAATGAGACCAGTAAAACACCGATAATATTATTTAATAACGAAAATAATGGCATCAGTTATGACTACATCCTAGATAATGACAATAACCAAACAAATCGGGTAATAGTCAGCGAAAATGCTACCAAACTTTTCCATAAAAATGCTTTGAAAACCAAAGGTTTTGATTATAACATTAAAGACAAATATTTTGTGTGGTCAACCAGTTATTACCCGTTTCGCATTTACATGGCTAAGTTTCGGACAAATGTATTGGGGCATAGCAATGATAATGGTAAGGTAAGCGCCAGTAGGATTTCCATGCAAATTACCCGCCAATCAATTATAGTGAATGACAATATTTATACCGATGTGGCCGTTGATTGGATCCACAATTTGGTCTACTATTTAAGTGACCGAAATTTGTATGTCATGAATGTGACAAAACCCAAAATTGGACACCAATTGACCAACAATAAGATTGACAGATTATACTTGGCTCAGTATATAACAGGCAATATAGTGGTCAATCCATACGAGTCGTTTGTGGTGTGGAGTGAATACAATTTTACAACGGGAACCGCTGTCATCAAACGCTGCAACCAAGACGGGTCTGATCCACAAGTGTTGGTCTACAAAGACATACAAAAACCAGATTGTTTGGCCATAGACTTCTCCAGCAAAAGAATCGTATGGATTGATAGTTTGTACTTTTTGTTATCATCCATTGATTTTGATGGCCAAAACCGTATTCTTCACAAACAGTCCAAATACTACTTCAACGATTGTTTATCAATGGATGTTTACAATGGATCAGTTTATTGGTCTTCAGCTCACCAAAATAAAATCTTTAAAATGTCTTTAAATGGTAACGTTATGTCGGATGGTTTGGTGGACACAGTTGTCACATCCAAAACGGATATTAATTTTTTGAAAATTATGTCCGAAGATAAGCAACAAAATGGGATTAATTACTGTTTGAATTCAAATTGTAGCCACTTATGTCTGCCTCGAGGACAGGCCGGCAACCGATGTCTGTGTTCGTGGTACAATCCACTGGACAAGTGTAATGATTCTAAGCTAAAATTCCCGACACCGCTAGTGCCCGAAGTCCGGCAAAATAGTACCGCAATCGCTGGCCTAATAGCTACGGGTGAGCCCTTACTGTTGTTTGTTGGTCGTAAAAGTGAAATACGAGTGGCCAAACTGTCATCTGACATTAATATAACTAAACCAATGTATTACTTTGAGTCAGAAATTGTTCACAAAATAACCAAGTTGATTACGACATTAGATTTTAGCTTATCTGACAATTATCTGGTTGGTATCCAAACTCAATCACTAGATATCAATGAAAGACAAATATTTAAGGCACCGTTAGTTAATCCCAGTGCTAGTTTATCAATCAACATGAGCTCAGGTGATGGTGGCGTTAAAGCACTTTTTGATACCACCTTCATATGGATGGCAACTGATTGGGTACATAACTTAATTTATTATTCTTACTGCGGTTATAACAGGCAGAATACAGGCCTTTATATATTAAACCTAACGGCGCCTATTAATCAAATTTACCGGCTAACAGCTAAAGGATGTCCGTTCCATGACTTACGAGTAGATCCAATTGAATCGTTGATTTTCTGGACAAACAATAATCATTGGGTCGATACCTGGAGGCAGATATATCGGGCCTTTCAGGACGGGTCGGAAATTCGGTCGTTGACCGACTCATTATATATTAGACATAATACACTAACACTTGACTGCACCGCTAAACGGATTTATTGGATTGAAAATGATGAAAAATCGTACTCTCGGTCCTCACTGGCCAGTATAAACTACGACGGCGCAAATCGGATAATGGTTCATACATTTGTAAATCAATTTAAAGATGATATTATCACTGCTATGGATCTATTTGGCGATTGGATCTATTGGACTGGCAAAAACAATACAATACTTCGTGTGCCTAAAGAAAATTTACAAAAAATCAGCAAACCTTCCGAACCATCAATGGTATTACAGTCGGACATATATATTGATGTATTTAAAATTATCCACCCGAGCCGTCAGCCAGTGGTCACCAACAAGTGTTTAGGCAATACGTGTGGCCACTATCAGGCCTTATGCTTACCGACCAACTCGAGCATTGAACGCAATTATTCGTGTGTTTGTCCCGGACTGACACAAACCTGGAACGGCACCGACTGTGTAACTATCATTTCACCGACCACTACAACATTAATAACCACGACTGTAGGGCCGGACACTCGTGTGAAATCAACGCCAGCAATGGCCAAATTATCGTATAATGTATTAGACAATCAAACAAAGCTATTGTTTGTTGTCTACCAAAAAGGCATTTACCTGAAACCAAATCTTTACGAAGACCTAAATACCAATTATATTGAATCCTATAATATCGTTACTGAGACCGATTGGATCACTGAATTAGATTATGATTTGAAACGTAATATCGTGTATTGGCTAGAATATAGCCCATTGTCTTTATATGCCGGTCCAATTAACCAATCAAAGCCATCCAAGTATACCAGAAGTACCCACATAATTTCTCCACAATACAGTTCTGAGCGATTGGCCTACGACTGGATCCATCAATTAATGTATCTGTCGGCACCAAACGGTATCAAAGTATACACTTTGGGCAATGATAGCGATAGATATCCGGTGTACTACTCGTACGATGTGGTCAAACACGACCAGATTCAAGGTGACGTAGCCGTAGATCCGATAAACGGTCTTCTAGTGTGGACACAATGGCGGGACATAATTCCCATTAATGAACACTCGGGCCGAGTCATACGAGCTAATCAGGACGGCTCAGACCCTAGAGTATTGACCACCAATGTTAAAAAACCCAACACAATTACCCTGGATATTGCCGAACAAACCATATACTTGATTGATACATCGACACATAAGCTTTACTCGATAGACTATAATGGTTTATATTTGATCCAGATCATAGAATCTAAAACATTTTTATTTAACACATTTTCAATGGACATGTTTGGTAACAATATAATCTGGTCTTCATATGAAAACAATGCCATTTACATGACCAATACGCAAGGTCTTAATGTTACGGCAATATTAACATTAATCAAAGCAGATGCCGATATTGAAGGTATACGAGTGTTGGACAGTAGCCGTCAGTCGGCGGTAAACGACAACAACCGGTGCGCTAATGTTAAGTGTTCACACATTTGTCTACCCGTCCAACTAAACTACCGGTGCGTTTGCGGTCAACGTAGTTCATTTATTACTGTTCCCTGTAGTAATGAAACGGTAATGATTTCATATATAATTCATTTAGATTCTATTTAAACTAAATTAATAATAATTTTATATATTGTTTTTATTTTTTAAAGTTTACTGTCCAACCAACTGTCAAATTTATACTGACTTCAACTCAAGTGGATCAATTAGCAACAAGTTAGTTTTGTTTGGGTTTAGGCAATTTTTGTTAATAATAATAATCATATAATTACTATTAATAATCATACAAAATCAATAATTTTATTCACACTTATATTTCATTATATAATAATAACATTTATTGTAGTATTGATTAATGATATTTTTAGTTTAAAGTTCTATGATGATGATGATAAACTTTTATACAATTATATGTTTACTTAACTAAATGAAAACTAACAAATTACAATTAGTCATAGTTTAGCAAAAAATAGCAAGACTTAATTGTACTAGAATATTGAAAAAAATATGGAAAAATGATGAAATTAACTAAATATGCTCTTAGTCAGTATTTTCCCCAAAGAGTTATTCAGAAACTTTTTATTTATAAATATTAAATATAGATAATGCATAGATTTATATATTGTTTATAAATCATATAGCCAGCATAACACACGATTTGGATAAATTAACAAATAATATAATAATTGCTAAAGAGATCACTACCAAAGGATCCCAGTCTAATAACAACTGGATGTTTGTTGCATTAATTATAATACCATTTAGCACTATGCTAATAGCTGGATTTGTTTACCGTAAACGTTAAGTGTAAGTAAGTTAAAGTTGTTAGTTAAGGAACTGATTATTATTAATTAAAATATTTGTATTTTATTTCAATATTTTAGTCCAAATACTGGTAATCTTTGGGTAATGTTTCGTAACGATAGGGAAGAGGTATATTTGACTCAAACTAATAATAATCATATAGAAGATAACCATAACAATGATACAAATTATACCCATAATGTCTTGGTTAAACAATGATAATTTTTAACCACCCTGGTATTGGTATTTCAAAAAAATCAAGATGTATACAATATTGTATATTTACATTTCACTATTTGGGTGTATTTTTAGCTAATAATTATATTTTTATAATGATATTTGGTTTTATTTTAGCATTTATTTCTAAATCTTTGTATCAATTTTTAAAACTTGGTATAAATATTTATAATTATATTTAAAATAAAATTATTATTTAAATATAAATTTTTGTCTCTATTAAACAAAACTTTGTGTTCATCAAGGTTAATGGCCAAGACATACATTAACCAAACATAAATATTGACAAAAATAAATAAAACATTTAAAAACAATCCTTTTTTAATATAATACTTTTGAAACTAATTTATTTTATCTTTTAATCAATTATAAATATTATTTTAAATTATGCATATATTTTTAACTAATTATTTTTTATTTAAATTATATAACTAATAAATAACTAAAATACTTAAAAATAGACGATTATATTTATATAATAAAATAATTTTCTAATATAAATTTTGATTATATTTAATTATTTTATACATTTTCTTAATTGTTTAAACAATTCTCATTTGTTTTAATTGTTAGAAATTCATAGAAAAATTTATTGTCGTATTCATTAAGTTGTGTGAGTGTTGACTGCAATTCATTTAAATTGTTAATAATTTCATTCAAAGGTACGGACCAATTGGTAATTAACTGTAAGCACTGAATACTGTCATATCGTTGATCAGGTTTAGGCGCCAACATTAATGTAATTAAATTGAACAAATATTCAATTTTATCAATATAGGTTGCATTATTATATTTTTCAAGTTGATCGTTGTCACTAAAAAACAATTTAAAAATTCAATTAAATATTTATTAGAATTTTTTTAAATCCAATACTTTAAACTTAAATCAAACAATTGCAGTCCAATTAGACCCAGGCTATAAATGTCAACCTTTGGCGTGTATCTAGATGATTTCTGTGCTACTTCCGGCGCCTGATAATCAGGAGTACCCACATTAACTGTATGAGCTTGCGATGATCTATTATGGTTAACTGCTAGACCAAAATCACCTAGTTTAATAAATTTATTTTGTGCAATCAATATATTATCAGGTTTAAGATCTCGGTGTATAATAGGGGGTTCGCATTCATGTAAATATCGTAAAGCATTTAAAAGTTCCCGAAATATTTCGGACGATAAGTAATATTCATAACAATTCATGGGTTGTTGTGCTGATTGTCTGCCAAACATTATTGCTTTAACTTTGAAAATATCTTTCAAATTTTGCGAACAAAACTCCATTTGTATAAACAGTTCCGAGTTTTCGGGCCATGAATTGTAATACAGGACCACATAATTGGATTGGACTCTGGCTAATGATTTAACTTCACGTAATACATCGGCCCTGTCTTCGTCATCAAAATCTATATAACAATTAATTTTATAATTATATAATTTATAACTAAATATTAATAATATAGAGTTAAAATAAATTTACCCCAAATTTGAACTCGTTTTATGGCATATATTTGCTCATCTATTATATGCTGCACTTTAAACACTGTCCCATAACCGCCAGATCCTACAGTTGCTAACACTTTAAATGATTTTTCAAAATATCCAACGGCTGGTATAATTAATATTTAACTTATAAAAATTTATAAACAAGTTGGAGCAATAAATTAAATTACAAACATACCATCATATGTGGGATTAATTATGACATTATTTTCTATATCTGGTTGATTTAATATAACAGTTAATGGAGGTATTAATAGTGTGGGTTGATTGCGATAACGTAGACTATAATAGTAGATGAAATAAACCATCACCGATAAAACAGTTAACGATATCAAGATAATGCTTATTATGATAACTAAACTCATACGAGTATTTACTGGCACAAAAGGTAATGGACAAAATGTGATTTCGTATCCAGTTTGAGGATTACCCTGGCACTTAAATGTACTGCTGGCATCATCGAAAGCATAACTAAATGCATCAGGACATTCCGATTTGAATATCTTGGGATAGTCTACGGGCCAGTCGTTGGGCTGACAGGTTTGTGGTGTATTGTGATTACCACGACAACAGTACTCATCAGTGTTATATTTTTTACAAGCTGAAATACACGCTATGGTATCACCTTGTCGATTTCTTATTGATAACTCAGGCGGACAACTGGTATTCAAATAGGCATTACAACTGGCATTACCGCAATTGTAATAACCACCACCTGTTTTACTATAAGTGCCATTAATTGGTTGGATAGCGAGGGGTATATTGTATCCATCGACTAGAGTTATGTAGTAAGTGTCTTGAACCCCATCCGAGCCATTCAATATAAACGCAGCCAACGAAACTGATGATAAGTAAGTCGAGCCTTTACATTGGATTTTGTTACCTGGATTATATATTCATTGATTTTTAAAAGATTATAAAATAATTAACATTCAAACAAAGAGCATGGTAGAAAGAATTACAAAACATACATAAATATACATCTATTTATTAATATAAACAAAATATTTTAAAGTTTAGCTTTAAATAAATTATTTTTCGAATTAATATTTAATTATATTGTACAATAATGAAGTTTGTTATAAAATTACTTTTAATTATATAGTAATTATATTATATTTGTTTGAATACATACCGCAATCGCCAGTCTCACAATATCCTGCAGGATTACAGTTAGTACGACCCCATACGCGACCGACCCAATCGTTTTCAACTTGAATGCTGTGAGTTTGCATACTATCCAATTGGAAACCTCCCGATTCGGGATTACCTTTACCTGTATTACCCAAAAGGCCGGGCCATACGGTAAACGGGCAATGATTGTTGATACGGAACTCTTTGGCATAAGTGTAAGCAATAGTCGCACATAAGTATGATAAAAATTTCATACTTATTGTATTTGTAACAAGCAACTTATATTTACTAGTTAAATTTTTACATGAAATATAAATATTAAAACAAAATTAATAATTTTATTTGCTTTACATACTGACAGTATAATACTGTGTTTGTAATTTTTGTTTTGTTATCAATAAGACTTTGATAATAACTTTTATTTTTTTAAATTTTAAATGATACTGCAATAGAAATTACGAAGAAATAAAAGATATCTAAAAATATAGCATTTATTATTATTAAATATACATAATTTGTATAGAAATTGCTTAAAAACGGAACTGATTTTTTACATAGTTGAAATTCAAAATTATTATCATTTTTAATCAAGATCATTCAAATTCAAATTAATTGCATAATTTTCTTTTTTTTATAATTAATTTATATATTTCATACAAAATGTATTCACAAATACATTTAAAACTTGTAATAAAGTAATTTATCAGATTTAAATTACATGTTATCATGATTAAATATAAAACGTATATAAAACAACGGGCACATTATAAGAAAGAATATACAAGTTTACTTTTAAAATTTAAATGTAAAAAAGGGTGGGAAACTAGCAAAACTATGCTATATAAATTATATAAGTTATTATTTATGCCTTATAATTAATGTGTCCATTTTGAGACGACCATGGACACCAGAGTTTATAATAATTTAAGTTAAAATTTTATTATAAAGTTGTTATACTCGACTGATGTTTTAACGTATTATTTTGTTTAATATACAGTTTCCAAAAAGTGGTCCGACTTTAAGTGTCGGTTTAGGGTGGGCTCGGATATTGATCGATGTATTTTGGGTAACCATTGCAATAAATGCTCTAAAGTTGCCAATATCTGAACAAATAACACAAAGTTTATTAGTTTAATTGTTTGTTAGTAGTTTAAATAGGTATTATAACAATAACCGACAAAAAGTTAACCTGTGGAAATAGTGGCCGTTTGTCTCGATTGAATAAAATACAGTTTTTTATTAGCCGTAAAAAACCTTTTGGTGTTTTGGTTTGGGCTATACTGAGATCGGGGTGTATTAAACCGCAACCAACCATATACAGGATCTGATCCTTGTTCTTGATGTCCGGATAGGGCAGTTGGCCGGTGACCAACTCAAACATTACGATACCAAACGCGTAAACATCGCTTTGGAAAGTGTATGGATTGGCTTCAGTCATACGTATGACTTCGGGTGCCATCCATAGGATAGAGCCCGTCGGTTGATTCAAAGGTTGTCCTGTTGTCCACTGTGTCTTAACTGTGGCCAAACCAAAGTCGCCAATCTTTACCGTCATATCTTTGTGAAGGAATATGTTATTGGATTTCATATCTCGATGAATAATATTCTTTGCGTGCAAGTAATCCATTCCCTGAGCAGTTTGTCGGCATATGTCTATGAGTTGTATTAATTTAAATTGAGTTTCCAAGACATGCAAGTGCTTATACAGCGACCACCCATCGCACCATTGGGTCACAATTATCAGCTCAGGTCACGACACACATCCCATAAACAACAGTATGTTTACGTGACGGGTCTTTCGCAGTACTGTCACTTCATTTTTGAATGTCTGTATTTGTTTGGGGTTAGCATTGGTAACATTTAGTTTCTTGAGTGCCACCGGGCCGTGCCAATGACCATGGTACACTGTGCCAAAAGAACCAGTCCCTATCCGAGGTCCGGACCGTATTTCTTCGACCGGTATCTCCCAGTCATCGAAAGAGTCGCGGCGGCAACTGTCGACCGATAGGGCTCTCAGACGCCGTTTTTGTATACAAGTGGACAAACCGCCGGCCAATTCGGTACGAGTTGGCGACAAAAACGGAGATATGGATCCGTGATATCCATACGTAAAACTGGTCGCTGATGTACCAGAAGAATGTGGTGGATGTAAGTTATTGGACGCATTGTCAGTCAAACAACTGATCTCATCGGTGATCTGTTTGTTATGATGAGACTAGATTTAAGCAAACGTTGGGCATAGATGTGGACCGTTCCCGAAGGGCACAGGGGGTCGACCGTTGAGGTCGTAACATCTTAAATGCCATTTGGGAGGCCAGTTGAGCGCCCACCATGTCATGAGTGAACTGGTTAACGGTTGGCACATTAAAGGCACGGCGTGGGCGCACCTCTGATGAAACCTAATGCCACACGTCTGACACCAAAACCCGTGAAACAGTAGTCGATTGCAAAACTCGCAGTACGACAACCTGAAGAATGTCTTACAAACATAATTGTGTGAAATATTAGTCTGAATTGAAAACCGTTTGCTGGTCTCAACGATTATCTCTTTTCCCTCCAGAAGCAGTATATCTGTATCCCAATCGATGGGTTGTTTGTTATGATAGATGCAAACCGTGCAATCTTCGGCCGTTAAATTATGGCGTTTCATAGTTTTGGCCAACGCTTGGCCGACTGTTTGGCCGGAATGAATGCGGACAGTAGTGCGCTGTTGGTCAGGCAAATATGTCCTGATCACCGGCTTAAATGGCGTACGGGTCTGACCACGAAATGTTGTACTGGTCATCAACTCGTTGCCAACACCTCCACCATTATCGACCCTTACTTGTTGGCTGATTTTGTTTGACAATAGCTCATAGTTATTACCATTGATGGGATAGTCCTCGTAGTCGATATCGGAGTCGATATGCAATAGTTTTTCTTCTTGGCGTTGAAATTCATTCAATTTGGATGTTAAGTCTTTGCATTGAGTAATGTACATGGATGGTGGATGTTGGTATTGGGCAAATCGGTCATTTAACACTTCCAAATTGCTCTTGATCAATTGAATTATGGTCTTGATTTCCCCCAATTGTTGGTCTAAAAACATGTTTTGTTTGATTTTAATAATTATAATATTTGCAAATATATTGTTTGTTTGTCACTACTATCTAATACATATTAAAATATTAAATAAAAATGTATGAAACTTCATTTATAAAGCAAAATATATAAAACTTAAATAAATTATAATTATTTTCAACAGCTGACAATAATTTTGTAATTTTATAAAAATTAATAATGTTGATTAAATATTTATAAATGTAAATATTTTGGCAATTTTCTATTGAACTGAAATTACTTAATGCTTGTTATATAATAAAATATAAATTATGATATAATATATTAATTAATTTACATTTATCTCACGTTATAAATAAAAGAAACTATTATATTACACTTTTCCCACTAGAATATTTTGTCTGTTTTGTAAAAACAATTTTATCTTGTTTACATAACTTTCTTAATATAATTTTTTAAACGATTTCTTGAAAATTTAATTGATAAAACTTAAAAAAAATTTTAATAAACAAGTTATAATTAATTTTTTCATTTAAAATTATATTAATTATGCATTATTTTAAACTTTGATCAATTTAAAAATTACAATTTCAAATTATTGCATTATCTCTTATCTAATGCAACGTATTTATTGCCTAATATAATAATTAATACTATTAATAAACTTATTTTAACAAATATTTTATAAAAATTTTATAATAATTTATTAAATATAACAAGCATACACTTAATAGAAAATATTTAAGATTCATTAAGAGTAAATCGTAAAATATACATTAATCAACAATATCTTGATTTCAATTGTAATAATAATTATTTCATAGAAATTAGATTGTATGAAAGTAGTTTGAAATATATATAACATCCTGTACATAGTGCGACAGATATTAGAATCAGTATTTAATAGGTTCTTTATATACTGATATGTTTGACGCCTCACATTTGGTTCACTTTGGTTCATCGATATTAAAATTTATTAACTTGGTCAATTTGTTTCAAATTGTTTTTTGTTAATGCTTCATTGTAGTAAATATTAGGAACAGGATTATTTATATAAGTATTGCATTTATTTAGATCAAGTCGTTGTTTATTAGCTCCTTTCTCTAACCGTGTGATTACGTCCTCCACTTCGGTCACTAATTCGGCAAAAATGGGCCGAAGTCGGTGGTCAACGGACCAGCACCGCAATAGTATGCTATACAACAGTTTGGGACAAAAATATGGACAGGATAAACGATAACCTTGTTTCAAATAGTTTCCCAATTGCCAACACCAGGATAGGGTGTAACTCCTCGGGTCAACAGTTCCCAAACCAGCACACCATAAGACCAGACATCGGTTTTGGTATCATAAAAGTCTTTTTCTAACGACTCGGGAGACATCCATTTGACCGGAAGTTGCGTTTCTTATTGCCGGACCTGTAATAGTCTTTTTCGTAGATATCACGGGACAGACCAAAGTTGGCCACTTTGACGCACAGGTCAGAGTCGAGCACACAGTTACGAGCGGCCAGATCTCGGTGAACATACCTCTGACCTGACAGGTAGTCCATTCCCATCGCTATTTGAATGGCAAACATTAAGTGATTTAACGGTCACTTTGTTGCGATCGTTGCGGATGTAAGACAATAGATCCCCGTTTGCCATATAAGGCAATACAACCATCGGTATACCCTGGTCATAAAAACACACCCCGATTAGTGTTAAAACGTGTTGATGACTGAAGTATCTCATCATAAGTCCTTCATCGAGAAACAACTCGACGTCCATATCGTCCCTAATTATAGCTAAATATCAAATCAATTAAATGTTAACCAATTATCTTGATATTGTTACCAATCAATCACATACTTTTAACAGCTACTTCCTCATCCACTTCATTATTAGGCGAGTGAAGTAAGGCTTTGTAGACTTGTCCAAACTGACCCTGGCCAACTACTTCACACAAAACTAGGTTATTTCTTTCAATGAGTATGTGTTCAGCCCGTAATGTATTCATTATCTCTTCCGATACTTGAAATCTTGGCGACCGTACGCCCGACTCGACCGGTAATATAGGAAGTATTTCTTCATCGTTTATATCTGTGTTTATAGTGTAGGTTTGAATGCAATTAATGGATCCTATGTCCCAATATTTTGTTGTACAAAAATGTGTAAAATTAATTGTTGTATAATTTAGTTTTATTTGCAAATTTTATTAAATTATGTTTTGAAAATAATTGTAAAAATAGTGATCAAACATACCATCAGAAGAAGATTGTGAGTCATTTAATGGCTGGCTGTTCTCTGGCACCGGCGGTATATAATGGTCAGTATAGGGCTGATGTATCACATACTTTTAACGGCTACTTCCTTATCCACCTCATCATTGGGCGAGTGAAGTAAGGCTTTGTAGACTTGTCCAAACTGACCCTGGCCAATTACTTCACACAAAACTAAATTATTTCTATCGATGAGAATGTGGTCGTCCCGTAATATATTTAGTTTTTCTTCCGATACTTGAAATCTTGGCGATCGTACGTCTGACTGGACTGATAATACATGAGGTATTTCATCGTCATTTATATCTGTGTTCATAGTGTTTGTTTGGATGCACTGAACCGATTCTAAATCCATTCAAATTTTTTGTTGTAAATATAATTATAATTTTAAATGTTTCAAAATTGAGTTTTTTTGGGTGCAAAACCAAATTGAATAAACTTTTTTAAAAGTATTTTCTGAATTATATTTAAGGATTTGTTAATTACATGATATATGAACTCAAATAACTTATAAACTAAAAAAATTAATTGAATTTTGTTTTGAAAATAATTGTTAAAATAGTGATCAAACATACCATTAGAAGTGGATTGTGAGTCATTTAGTGGCCGACCGTCCTCTGGCACCGGCGGTATATAATGGTCAGTAAAGGGCGCGTGAATTGGTTGTTTGAAAAATGGTCTACTTTTCCGGTAAATAAACAATACGGTGACCGACACTAACCCTACGGTTCCCAATACGATGGCCAGTATTGTACCCCAACTCATACGAGTATTTAATTGTACTGACGATAAGGGACAAAAAATAATATTGTAGCATGTTTGTGAATTACCCTGGCAAGTAAATGTACTGGTTGTACTATCAAAAGTATATGTGTTTGCATCAGGACAGGCCGACTTGAATATCTTGCGATAGTCTACGGGCCAGTCATTGGACTGACAGGTTTGTGGAGTAGAGTGTGAACCACGACAACAATACTTATCAGTGTTAAATTTTGTGCAAGCTGACATACACGCAATGGTAGCAGTATATGGATTTTTTATTGCCAACTCAGTCGGACACCGGATATTCAAATCGGCATTACAACTGGCATTACCGCAATCGTAGTGACCATCGCCTGCTTTACGGTAAGTACCAGCAATTGGTCGGATAGCTATCGGGAGATTATAGCCATCGACTAGACTTATATAGTAAACGTCTTGACCGCCCGCGCCGTTCAATGCGAACGCGGCCAACGAAACGGGTGGTACACCACCAGCGCTTTGACATTAAATTTTGTTACCTGGATAATATATTAATTAATTTTTGAAAGTTATATTATGTTTTGTTTTTATCTTTCTAACTTTCTCAATATTTTAAAAATTGATTTCAAATAAAATAATTTAATAATATTGTGTAATTATAAAGTTTGTTATAAAATATTTATGATAAATAATTTATGTAAATTAATTTTAATTATAAAATAATTATATTATATTTGTTTGAATACATACCACAATCGCCAGTTTCGCAATGTCCGGCACCATTACAGTCAGTACGACCCCATACACGACCGGACCAATCGTTGTCAACTTGAATCCTACGTGTTTTTATACTATCCAATTGGAAACCACCCGATTCGGGACTGCCTTTACCCGCATTACCCAAAAGGCCGGGCCATACGGTAAACGTGCATTGATTGTTGATACGGAACTCTTTTGCATTGGTGCAAGATATAGCCGCACATAAGTATAATACAAATTTCATAATTTTCCCATTTGTAACAAGCAACTTTATTTCACTATAGTTGACACTTTACATAAAATATTACTAAACACTTGTATAATAAATAATAATTACTAATAATAATTACTAAATAATGAATAAATTTAGTTAACCACTGGCTAATTAAGTCTCTCACATAATTGTTGTTAAAGTATAAAGTATTAAAAACGTGCACAGGTCAATGTGTTTAACAACTATAAATAAATTAATAAGATAATTAATTAAATAAGCTTTATATTTATGTGAATATTACTATTTAAACACAATTAATGATTTTATTTGCCTTATATACTGTATTTTGGATTTTATTTTGTTATCAATTAGACTTTGATAAATACTTTTATTTTTTATTATAAATGATTCATATTTTAAATAAATTATAATTATCACAAAATATAGCTTTTATTTATTAATTAATAAATAGAAGTGATTCTTTACACGGTTTAAATTTTACAATTATTATCAATTTTTAATCATGATCAATATATATTTGTGTATAATGTTTATATAATTTAATGAAATAAAATGAAAATTATTAATAAATGAATAATTTTAACTTGTTTTTATTAATTTAAATGTTGAAAAACAATTTGATATAAACAAATCATAATAAATTGATTAAAATAATTAAATTCTTCCTGCTTTATTTTAAAATTACAATTAGTTTATTTAATTCAAGTTTTATTAAAATTATTACAATATATATTATCTAAAGTAATAATATTTTTTGTATTAACTAAAAATACTGTTTAATCAGTCGCTTACATATGGCCAGTGATAAGACCATCATTTATATTTAAGTCTCTATGACTATCACTATCTTTGACTTCAATTAGTCTTTTCATTGATTGAATAGTAGTTACAATATCTAACATATTCTTCTGGTTTACTATAATTATGATTAACTCATGTGATTAATGTCTGATAAGGATGGTAAATACATAAAATTAGTTTGTTTTTAATATTTGTTTTTAATATAAATAATTAATTCAATTATAATAACCAACACTTAAAATGAAAAATTAGTTCAATTATAATTTAAAATAAATTTTTAATATTCATCTTAATTTGAACAATATTTAATAACATACATTTTGAAATTTAACAATATATTTTAATTTATAGTTAATTCGTTTATTTGTAATTAAAAATAATATTTAATAATATGTTATAATAACATATAATTTTATTTTCATGTTTATTTTAAAAAAAATTTAATTTAGATTAATATAATTAATGATTTTAGTCTGGCAATTTCTGGCAATTTCATGGCAATTGCCACGTGAAATTGCCAGAAATTTCAAGCAAAATTTCATGATTTTTTGGCAATTTCTGGCAATCTTGATAATTTGAAAAATTTTGGAAAATTTATACTAAAATCTAATCAATTTATTTTTTTTTGAAATCAAATTTGATAGTTTTTAACAAAATAATACTCCTTATTAAATTAATATTGCAAACAATCTATCACTTATTTATCTAAATGTTTATTTATATTAATTTTTGTATAATAAATTCATTATAATAGCCAAATTTACATACTTATATGTGACGTTATTGATGTTGGCAATATTGCCAGAAATTGCCAGAAATTGCGCAT
>JAQIWK010000439.1:0-16509 GCA_034695265.1 Dissorhina ornata | reverse complement strand
AAAAATCAATTAAATAGATTTTTAATTTATGGGCAAAAATAATGGGGTACCATTAAACAGTGCTTCTGTTCCATGGCGATAAAATAAAACATAAATAAAGTTCATCGGCCTACCGACCTTTATACCAAAAAACTTATTTTTACATTCAAACACATTGTTTTGAGCCATACCGTTCCGTAGGCCGTTATATCACTCACTTTCATACAAGTAATTTTAAACATCTGGTCTAAAGTTTGAAACCCACTTCACATTTTATATAAAAACAATAAAAAATCACATAAATTTCTATAAAATTACCGATTCTTGACATAAAACTCATAAAATTTATATTTAAATATTTGCGATTAATCTTAAAAACTATTTAATAAAATTGTAATTGTAATTGTTAAACTAATAACTTGTCAAATATATTTTCAAATAAAATAGTCCATACTGAAATTTCAATTTAACTTACAGCAATTAAATCACAAACACATAAAACGTATTTTATAAACTATAACTATTTGAATATAAGTAATAATACTAGTTGTTTTTATAACATAAATTTATATTTAAAAATTCAACTAATAAATATAACTTTAATTGCTAATTTAATTGCTTTTTCAATAACTGTAACTCAACTTTCATATATTGCTCCAAAGGTCGGTCTCACTAAAACTCTCTAAAATAATCTTAACTTATGTTATTATTTTAAACTTAAAAAACTAACTAAAAAATTTATAAAAACATGAATCATTTGTATATATAAAAATATTTTAAATAATTACATTTAAAAAATATGACTAAATAATTATAAATTTATATTTTTTATTCGATTATTCACTAAAATCTTATTCAATTATATTTTTGTAAATGGACTTATCGTTCGCAACAAAGTATTAATTATCCACTAATTATAATTATATACTAATTAAAATTATCTATTAGCAACAAAAATATTCTAATGATTTTATATAATTAACATGACTAAATATTATTATAAAACAAAACCACTAGTCAAATATAATCTCAATGAAATTAAACTATAAAACTTTTGTACAAATATAAACTTTAATATATCTATTAAAAAAAACAATGACAAAAACAAAATTGTACGGTAATCGAGTAAAAAAAAATTTTTTACTTACCACTGCACCTCCACCATATGCAACAGGTACACCTCTCATTACCTGATGTGTACGCTCTGTGGCTTCGGCACGAGACTTGTGCTGAGCGCGTGGAGCGGGTG
This sequence comes from Dissorhina ornata, assembly GCA_034695265.1. Taxonomy (NCBI): domain Eukaryota; kingdom Metazoa; phylum Arthropoda; class Arachnida; order Sarcoptiformes; family Oppiidae; genus Dissorhina; species Dissorhina ornata. The sequence goes on along the minus strand of JAQIWK010000439.1, from coordinate 15,281 downwards.
ATGCTTTACTAACTAACTTACCTACCGGCCTACCGACCTGTAGGCCGGTGTACCTATCTGTACGCCATCCACCAGCTTGCGTGGCCCGCACCTTCTGGCCATCCACCACAGGTTGCTCACGGGGTTTAGTTATTTAATTAATTACACAAATTAATAGAAAATACTTTATTAACAAACAAAGTATAGAAAAGAGAACCCTTGGCTTCAGAGGAATACTCTAAGTCTCTCTCCAAGAGAGACTTCTCAACTAAACCCTAACATCTTAACAAAGCGAAGCCCCGACTAACGGGATGTTTGCCTCTATATATAGGCAACATAGACGGTGGGAGTTGCATAACATTCTTGGCTATTGAGTATACCACTCAATTGCCAATAGCTTTACAGTTACAGCTATTACCGTTATATGCAATGCAACGCAATATCGTTGCAATATATTTGGATTGATGCATTTGTTAAATTTCCATTTGGTCTAACAAATAAGTGTAATAAATAGAATAATTTTTGAAATCATATGACAAATAAAGAAAATAATAATTTCTATAATAAAAATAAATAACAATGTAAGTAAAAATAAATTTTTAAAAAACAATTCAACATATAAAAAAAATAATATAAAATAAATAACAAAACCAAACATATTTATTATAAAGTTTAATAGTTTAAAAATAATATAATTACTTGTGTTACAGTTTTAATTTTAATTGGGTATTGTCTTACTCGCTAGGCTCGCCAGTCTACTCACCCGGCTTCTAATTTTTAATCAAATTAAGCTGATTAAATTAATTAAACATTGCATTTAGATATATTAACAACTAATTCAACTAGATTAAAAATAAATTAAGCAAAATTCCTATCCAAATCAAATAAATTACAATTAAATCAACAAAATTAGCATTTTATAATTTATTGTCACAAAATTATTAATTTAATTAATTAATTTGTTAATTTTGTTGTTAATCCAGTTCAATTAGATGTAAATTCATTGAAATAAAATGTTCAATTAATTTAGTTAGCTTAATTTGATTGAAAATTAAAAGTCGGGAGAGTAAACTGGCGAGCCTGGCGACCCTGGCGAGTAAGACAAAATCTTTTAATTTTGAATATATACATACACACAAAAAATCCGACACATCTTAATCCAATTTAAACATTATTAAACAATAAAAACATATTTAAAATAATATTATAATTCATTATTACAGTTTAGAAAATGTTTAGTAAAACTATTTATTTCTGTAAATATTCGAAAAATAAGATGAATAAATTATTTATTTATTTTACCATAGTATTTTTAAAACATTTAACAACTCAATTATATTAACAAGATTTGTAAATAGTTCATATATATGAATGACCCAATGCTAAAGTAACACATCTCTGAATCACTTTAAACTGTAATATAGTTTGCAAAAGAATTTACATTGATTTATAATTGTGCAAACTAAGTTACAGCTTAAAGTCATTCAGGGATGTGTTACTTTAGCATTGGGTCGTTCATATAATATTAATTTGTTTTCTATATGTAAGCCATCTAATAGGTGTCCACTGATTGGATTGTAATAAAATATATGGAGTTATATATCTTTTTAAACAAACATTATACATTTATTTTATATTTATTCTTTAACTTTTAGTTTACATTTATTTGTTTATTATTTTAATTATATTTATTATCTTTATTAATTGAGTGTCTAAATTAATTACTGGGTATGCCTATGTAGTTTGTAATTATATAAAAATTTAACCAAAAGCTTACTACCCCTTCAAGTAATTCCCTCCTCAGTGGTAGAGCTCTGGTATAAATTAAAATTTTGTAATTGATTATTATTAAATTTTTAAATTATTTGTTAAATTTAGTTATTTTGAATAAATAAATAATATACCACAAATAAACTTTTATTTAAGATTTTACATAATTAACTCTAAACTATAAATTAAATTACAGCTTTATACTCTATATAATATAAAGTAATTTAATTAATATAATATAATTCAATAATTTATAATTAAAAAAATAACACCAGTTAAGCGAATTATCTACAAATAATATATTTTAATTAAATATTATTTTTTTTGTGCCAGCCAATAAATAATTTTGCTTTGTAATAATAATTTTCTAATATAAATATCTAGTACATTTTTTTGCTATATCAAATATGGTTTATTGTAACTTTATAAATCTATTTTCTGAAATAAATTAATTTTATAAATAATAAAACTATTTACAAATTAAGAAATTTATAAATTATTACGGATGTCAGTTACTTATCCAATTTTTAAATATTAGTTAATTTTTAGTTAATATTAAATACACTCAATTATAACATTTACAGTTTTATGTTGTGTAACATTACTACTAAATTTGTTTTGAACATAATAATATTAATAATAAATTTGTAATATCTAAAACATTTAATTATATGCTGGTAATTTATATTATAATTAAGAACTATTATTTTTGGGTACAGTTATGACTATTATTTTTACATTAAATTTCACCTATAAGTTTTTTTTTGTAATTTAAAATATAACTTCTAAAAGGTTTAGCCAAATAAATATATTTAATTAACAAATAAGTGAATATAGTATTTTTATATTGACTTGGTTGATAATAATCTAATCTATATTGATGCTTTACTAGGCAATTACTAGCAATAACATATTTGTGTATAGTTTAGTAAAAATAAGCTGTAATTATTATATAACATATTAAATAACATAAACATAATTTATAAAAATCTAGATAAATGCAAATCTAAAAAAATGCTAGTATTTTATACAATAAATTGTTAAAATTGTTAAAATTTAATATAATAAGTTTAATATATGTAATATAAAGGTTAAAAATATTAACATGATATAATTTCAAGTGTTACAGTTTTAGTGTAAAACATATGTCAAGTTTATAAAACTTATAACAAATTAAATAATAAATTGATAATTATATTTTACAAATAATTCATAACATTCAATAATCTGGTTTGATTAATCTACTAAACAGCCGTACAATTCAATAATTTTTATTAATTAAAAACAATTAATTTTATAAAACAGACTATTGATGTTATACATAATAATTTACTAAAAAATTAAAGTTGTCTTTATACAATAATTTATTAAATGTATATCAAGTCATAATTAAATAGTCTGTAACTTTTTAATTGAATTGAGCTTAATTAAATCAATAATAAATTACATTTTATGTTTATAATAATATTAAATTTTTATTACAAATTAATTTACAGTATTTATATTTTGTATAATAATAACCAAATTGGTTAATAAAACTGTTAAAGACTATTTAATTGCTTTATATCATCCCAATGTTTATTGAAAATTTAATAATTATTGTAATTAAAATATGTATAAAAAATAATCAAATTTACAAATGAATTATCAATATATGTTGATAAATCTAAATCTTTATGAGATGTGATTGTATCCCCCAAATATAATAATTAAATTTATCTTAATATTAAATACATATTATAATCTAAATTACAGCTTTCTATTGTTTAACATTTCCTACTTTATAATTTTATAAATAAATACATTATAATATAAACATAATTTGTTTATAAAATGAATATTATTTACTCTATTTGTTAATTTTAATAAAATTTGTTCTGTTATGTTAATTTAATTATTTTATTATTATTATTATTTTTTCATATAACATTAGTTTGTTTATAAATAAATTCGAAATGATTATAGCAACAAGATGATATAATTAATATATTTTATAAATTATATTATATTTGTTGAATTATAAGAAAAGACGTAAATATATTAATTTTATATATCATTGTTACAGTTCATTGTTTAATGTTATATAGTTATTTTAATTTATTATAAATTTTTAAAAATTTCATTTAAATATAATTATTAATAACATCAAATTGATTAAAATAAATCACAAAATTAAAAATATAGTAAGGTTTTTGATAAAACCATTAAATTTATAATTATGAACACATGCATAAATAAATAAATACTAATAATAAATAGGTAAATACTACTTTAAATTTTAAAACTCAATATAAGTAAACTTATAATAAAATTAATCAAATTTATGTTATATTATTCAAATATTTGAAAATGATCAATGATGAATTATCATAAATTTATAACATTTTAACATCATGAACGTTTGTATTGCCATAGACCCTGATAGTCCAAATATAAACTATAAATTATTATACGTTAATATTGAATAATAATTTTTATATAAATTACAGCTTTCTAATCTATAATTTTGTAAGTTGAATAAAATGTATATAAATATAATCTCAATAAATAATGATAATAATAATTACACATTAATTATACAAGTTATAAACACGTTTTCTAGACCAAGTACAAATTAAAATTTTGGTTAAGTAAATTTTAAATGTTACCTGTTAAACATACTACAGTTTATATAATATTTAACATTAATGTTTGAATAAAACAATTTTAATCAATTAATCTGTTTTAACATAATATTATGTTATAAAATATTAATGATAATATAAAAATATTTTAGTTTGGGTCTACAGTCCATTTTATATAATTTTACAAAAGTTTTAGTTAATTTTATTTGTAATTTATTGAAAAAATTACAGTTTTGCATGAGTGAATTAAGAATAGCTGGTATAAACGGGTCTATGACATATTATCGAAAGACATAATATCGAATGACATATTATCGAAAGACATATTATCGAAGACATATTATCGAAAGACATATTATCGACAAATATTTTATCGAATTTTACCTAACTTAACCCAACCTATCTAAACTAACATTTTAAACATATAATTTTCGAAAAAATTTAATTTAATTAAATATTTTTCGATAATATGTCTTTCGATAATATGTCAGGGAACGGGTATAAACTGGGTACCAGGTTACATTTGAATAATGTTTTTTTTTGTAGAAAAACACAAAATCATTATAATAACAATATACAATATATTATAATTTAAAATAAAAATATATAAATATTGTATTTTTTTTTTACTAACTAAATATATAAGAAGTTTCAATAAATAATAAACATCTACCGTTAAATCTTGCGTCCATTTTTAGATAATTTTACGCTATTACACTAAATTACGTAAATGATATTGGTTATTTTATAATAATATTATTGTTTTAATAAAAGTACAACAAAATAGTTTTTTAAAATTTTAATTTGACTGAAATTATTCTGGAAATTATTATACAGTTAGTAATCATGTATTTTTGAGCAGGTTAAAATGTTATTTATCTAAACTTAAGTATTAACAATTAAAATATATTTAATTATGTAAATAAATAAACATATAATTAATTTTTTAACTTGCTTAAAAATAAATAAGTGTTAACTACAAAATAATTTTTGTTTCAAACATTACTAGTCATGTCTTAGTTTTATAACATAGTTTCATAAAATTTGTTTGAATCACATAGTTACTAATTTAAAATGTTAATTTTCTATTTAAATTTAAATACTTTCGTGGTAACAAGTCCAACTTTTAATATTTGTATTTTTTTAGTTAATATAAATAATAATTAGTAAAGTTATTTACAGTTTATAACAAAGTAAGTAATTTTTTTTAATTATCAATATTGTAATAAATTTTATAGGTTACCAGTTGAAAATTATAATTTATGTTTATATAATAATTAACAATTTATTATAAATATAATTACATGTTTAATTGTTTTTAAAAATGTGTTAAATAAGTTACTATTAAATAAAATATTTAGTTTAAACTTTAAATAGTCGGTAACTAAACACACCATTAATTGTATTTTACTAAATTCAGTTAATTTTATCTTGTTATTTATGTTAAAATTACAGCTTGATATATGGGAACACTAACATTAACTTTAGCTGATATAACTAGTATAGATGCTAGAATATTTTTAGTTAATATTTTCAATTATCTAACTTGCCATTTGTATCAATCTATTTTATAATTTAAATAAGCATAAATAATTATTACATTGTAAAACAATGTTTTAAAAAAGTTTTACTACTTAAACATTTTAATTAATACAAAAGTTAATACTATAAATACTTACTCTTATTTACCAATTAAAATTTATTCTATTACACTTTTTATATAAAATTTATTATTTTTTATAATTATTACAGTTTAATAAGTTTAATATAACTTATCAAAAAACATTTTTCCAATTAATGCTCTCGTAGATATGAATATAATTTTATATAAAAACGTATAAAAATTAAAAATTATAGTCCTTATTATAAGTAAAATTTTTCAACTCAACTGATGTACCCCATTTTATACAATTTTGTATAATTTAGTTAATTTTATTCCAAATTTGTTGTAAATTTTACAGTTTTTAAAATAAATATTCCAGTATTGTTAGTATAAACTGAGTGCTAGGTAAGGTTAATTGACAGTCCCATTCTTATAACCATATAATAATCATACATTAAAATTATTATAAATAGTAAACTAATAAACAACACTGAAACTATCGAAAAATATATAAATTAAAATTATAATTTAATTGTAATTATAATTTACTTAATTAATTTAATAATTATTTTAATTTCAATTGTATTTCTAAATTTATTAAAAATTAATTAAAACCTAACTATCTTTAATTAAAAAAAAAAACTATGATACTGATTGAATTGGTATTTTATAAATACTATTTATATGCTTTTTATTATATGATTATGTGGTTATGTGGTTATAAGAATGAGACTGTCAATTAAACTTATTATATTTACTTTTAAAACTTATTATTAATATTTTCAAATATAGCATTCACACTATTAATTTATATATATTTTTCTAAATTCATCTTTGTTATATTGTTTTAATTATATTTTAAAATATATATTAATTTATAAATTACAAAATTTCAAACGTTTTGACGTATTCCTTTTTATATTATTTTATAAAATTTAGCTAATTATAATTTTTATTTCTTGTTAATATTACAATTTTTAAACTAAATATTCCAGTATAACTAGTACAAGATGCCAGACCAAGTTTTTGTATAAACAAGATGCCAGACCAAGTTTTTTTTATTGAAAAAATTGATTCTTTTAAAAATGATAAAGTCTGGATTAATTTTGTCATTTACTTTATATTGTAATTGTTATTAACTTTTAATTTGCTGATATTAATTAAAATAATTTATTTAAATAACATAAAATTTATAAATTTAACAAAATGATAAACTATTTTTTATTGATTGTATTTTAATTAATAATATTTATTGAATTCACAAGAATTAAATACAAATATAAAAAAAATTATATATTTTTTGTGCATGGCATCAAACTATCCAAGCGTAAAAATTATAATCTGATTGAATAACTTTATATAAAAAACATTAGTCTTGTTACACTTTTTAAAATTATAATAATTAATTATTTAATTATGTAGATTATTTTATTTATTAAAATACATTATGTATAAATACTGAATATTATAACTAAAATAATCTAAATAATCATAATGCAAACAAAAAATATATTAGTTTTTATAATAAACAAAAATTTCTATATTAATAAAAATAATTTATTAAATAAAATATATTTTATAAATAATAAAATAAATAAAAATTATAAACAATATAATATATATAAGGCGTAAGTAAACCAAACATTATATTTATTGTTAAGTTTTTCAATATAAATTATTTATAAAAATTTATAAAATAATATGTAATCAATACATTTATAAAATTATTGTGCCGGCGTTTTTTGGCCCAAATGTTATTTTTATTTTTTTGCTATTATTATTAATTTCTAATTATGTATTAAATTACAGTTTTATATTGTCAATTAGTTATGATTTAATGAATATACCATTAATTATTATTAACTTTTTTATAACTAAAATAAATTTATCCGTATATATAACAATTTAATTTTATTAAATTCAATAAATATAATATTATTAAGTTCACTGTTTAATAAAATATATTTAATTTTGTAACTTATTGGAAATTTTAAAATATAGCAAATCAAAATCATCCAAATAATTAATTTTATTATATTTTTAAATTTTTATTTTATATAAATTCTATTTCTATATATATATAATCAATTATTTAATATATATAGATTTTATAAATAAACATTAAGATTTTGTAATATTTGTTTGCAAAAGGCCGGTCCACAGGTCTGCCAAGTTTAAAATGTACTACATAATTAGTTAGTATAAAATAGATATTATTAATTTAAATATAATTTTATATTGCATAACAACATTAAATAAATTTTTTAAAAATTATTTAAACTATATTAATTAAGTAATTTACTTTTAAAAATTAGTTTTATTTTCTATATGAGTGTACGTCTATAGCATGTATATCAAGTTTATGTGCCAGACACTAATTAAAATTGCAAAACTAGATGTAAATTATCAATTAAATAAATTAATAAATTTTTATAATTAGTAATTATAAATACAATATAATCTTAAAATTTGTATTTGTCATTTGTAAAACTTTAAGTTTTAGTAATAATATCAGATAATTTGCAAATATATTTGTAATTATATTTTACAAAATTTTACCAATGTAATTAACAAATATGAATATTAAATATATAATTGATTATATTAAATATAACAACATATTATCAAGGTAAATTGCTTGTTTAAAATAATTTAATTTTATACTACACGTTTATTTTAAAAATTATATTTAAAAATTTAAATAAATTTATCAAACTGTAATTATTAATTTATGTGTTAATAAAATTATTCAATTATTAAGTTTTATTTTATTTGTTGGATTTTATTTTAAAAAATTAGTTTTATTTTTATTTATAAATTTTATATATAATTTATACTATTATTTTAAACTATTTAATCTAACCATTACTGTTTTTCAAACATTTGTATTAATACTATTAATTTAGAAAAGTAAAATATTATATTAATTTATAATTTATAAAATAATTTTTAAGAACAAGTTATAATAACCAATTTTAAAGTATAAATTTCAAATATCTATAAACTTACTAACTAAATAAACTAAAATTACAGTTTTTAAAATTATTTCACTTAATAAATAATAATTTTAAAATACAAATATATTTCTCTTTTTTAGATATAAAATATGTAAACCAAATATTTGCAAATAATTTAAATTTTTAATCAGCATAAATTTTTATTACAAAAATATAATTTAACAGGTATATTTATTTAGTTATAAAGTTTAATACAATACGGCTATAGAGAGAGATAGAAAGATAAATAGTTTATTTAAAATTCATTAGAAGTAAACGGGTGCATAATTATTTTAAAGCAAGCATATTTAAATAAATAAAGTTGTAAAATTATATAAAATTAATTAAATTATAAAAGCAGCATTATAACAGTATTTGAGTATTTTGAAAAATAAAAAACAATTTTATTAACTTTTAAATTTTAAAAAATTTATTAATTAAGCAATAAAGCAAGGTACTATTATAATTAATCAATTAAACTTTCAAAATAAAACATATTATTTAGTGATGGCCATAACTGACGGTCTTATGGGTTTGGACATGGATGGTCTTGTCGATAACTGGTCGCTCCACCTTGGCAATATAAGGCTTCTTGATCACTTTCTCAATCTTAACTGGGTAAGGCTTGTCAATCTTGACAGTGTAGGGCTTGTCGACAGCCACTGGGTATGGCTTGTGGACGGGCACTGGCACGCCAACCAACTGGATCTTTTGTCGGGGCATTGGGGCAAAATGACCATGGCTACCTCCCATTCCCATATCCATATCACCACCATCATAACCGCCATCATAACCACCATAAGATTTCTGGACCAAGACAACTTTGCCGTGATTGTCACCACCATAACCGCCACCATAACCGCCATCATAACCGCCATAAGACTTTTTGATCATGATAACTTTACCGTGATTGTCACCGCCATAACCGCCATCACCATAACCACCTTTATAGCTACCGTCATCACCATAACTCTTGTAACTACCATCATCATTGCCATAGCTGATCAAGTCACCCTTGTAGCTACCATCATCATGACCGCCCAAGCTTAAATCACCTTTGTAGCTGCCATCGTCGTAGCTCATGTCGTAGCCATGGCTGTCGCCGCCATAACCACCTAGGCCACCCAAGCTGTCGCTCAACTTGAGGGTTGGCAGGCTGTAAGCCATGCCAAACAAGGAAAGGGCCTGGATTGAATAAACAAATTGAAATATAAATAATTTTGATAATTTAAATTTTAAAAAATAAATAATATTTAATTTTTTATAAATAAAATTGAATAGAATATAACTTTTTTAAGTTATAAAGTTTTGTTTACAGTTTATATTTAAAATATTTAATTATTTTAAAATATTTAATAATTTAATATATTTTATTTATAATACATAATTTAAAATAGTAATACAAATCATATATAAAAAAAACTACAGTTTATATCAAATTAATAAAATATATATCAAGATAACTAATTGAATACAATAACTTACAATTACTATGGATTTCATGATTTTTTTGGTATTACTCTGTACTGAAGTATTGGATAATACTTTACTTAAAGAGACTATTTTATGCCTTTAATCAGCTATTTATATATGAAGTGCAAGTAATTATTTTTTGAATAAAACAAAAATAATATTTTTTTTTATAAAATACTCGTTTTTGTTGTAATAAAAAATAAATAAAACTAGTAAAACGTTTTTAATATAATTTTTATAATAATTAAAATTATAAGTTAGTAATACTTTCAAATAAAAAGTACAGTAAAACCTTTATTAAAATTAGTATGTAAATCATTTTTAAAACTAATTATTGTCAAAATATTAAAATTAAACTTGAGTAATTTTTTCAGGCCATAATTAAAATATTGATAAATCAAAACATATATAAATATGTTTTATAAACTATTGTTACAGTTTTGTATAATCTATACAATACTTTATAAAAGTATTGTTTAAATAAATAAGTTTTATTTAAAATTTATTTTATTTGTTTTTTATACTCTCTCTCTCTCTCTCTCTCTCTCTCTCTCTCTCTCTCTCTCTCTCTCTCTCTTATAAGACACTTACATATGTATAGTAAGTATGGCTTAAAAGACAGGTATATCCAAAGTGAATACTCCCTAACCTTCATAAGGCTAACGGCAAGGCTATCGCAAAAACTGTATTCATAACCAGCTAATTATAATAATTTAACTAAAATTTATATTATTAAAATTCATAAAAAAAATAAATATAACGATTAAAAAATTATTTAAAAAATTATAATTAAAAACTATATTTTACCCAAAAAAATATAAAGACCAATTTTAAAAAAATTTTAATTAAGTTTTTAATTAGCATATGAAATTATAATTTTTTTATTTTAATTATAATTAAGTTTTTCACAATAATGTGCATTGATTTTGTGTAAAATTTATAATATATTTCACTTTTAATTTTTATTTATTCATTGATTTATTATAATTTATTTATTTATTAAGTAAATGTCAAAATAAATTATAATATTTTATTTACAAATGTATATAATTGAAACCCACTTTCCATGTAAACACATTAATTGCTCAATATCTAATTTAATTAATTTTAATTGATTATTTGGTGTGTACAATATTGAAAAAGGTCAATATTATAAATGATTAGATAATCTTATTAGGATTTTTATAAATTAAAATAAATACAAAAAACACCATGTAGCACATAATTCAATATAAATAATTAAGGTCATTTTAATAACGATTATCTATTTGTTTAATTGTCTATGTTAACTTAATGGCAATTATTGTACAAGAATAAAAAACAATAATATTGTAGTTGGCAAGGTCATTAACGCAATTATATTTTTTAAAGGGATATTTGATTATAATAAAAATTTATAATATTTTACAAATTTTAATATTTTACATATTTAAAAAAATTATTAATAATATAGTTTAATAAAAATAATTTAGTTTATAAAAAAAATTATAATAGCAGACATAAACCAAAATTATTTATTGTAAGTTAAGGTATTAATTAAATTTGTAAATATAAGTTATATTACAGTTTGTTATTTGAGAAATAGATAATAAAGCAATTTTTTATAATGTAAAAATTATAAAATTTTATATAAATATATTATATATTATAAAAAATATATATAAAATAATTAATTTCATAATTTTAAATTTTAAAAGATTTTGTGATTTTTTTAAATAATAAATTATAAATAATTTTTAAAAAATGTAACATAAAAAAGTGTCTCGCATATCACGACACATAATATATAATAATTATATATAATAAATAATTATAAATAAAATTATAATGCGTCAATTCCTTGACCAATATAAAATAAATAATTATAAATTTTATTAATATAATGAGCCAAAAAATATATATCTATATAATATATATTATATTATAACATCAAACACTTAATTTAAAACAAACAAAATAAAAAATTATTTCATCGATAGATTTAAATTGCAAATCAATTTTGTATTATTTTATTTTTTGTTGTTGCTTATTTTATTTTAGCTTGAAATAATAAAAACAAATAAAACACACGTTTTATACCTGAATATAGTCATAGTTAGAGAGACAACGCCTTTTTTATTTGATCTGCATTTAATCACTTATTGCATATAGATTATGTCAGTAACCAAGGTATAATTTTAAACATATATTTGTATAAAATAACATACAACAAAATATTTATCTAAACAATTTTATAAAATATTCATAAATTTATAAATTAGAAATATATTTTAATAAACAGTTAGTAATTAAAATTAATAAAATTTAAAATTAGACTACTTGGGTGGGGTGGTATATAATAATAAAAGTTACTTTTATGCCATAAACTTGAAATTATTATTAAATAAAAGTAACTTGTAATTATAATTACATTTATTTAATTTATGATAAATTCCCATAATAAGTTATATAGAGAAATTATTAATTTATCATTGTAATTTGCATAGTTGGAATAAGTTTGTAAAAATACTTTTATTTATTTATTTTTACTACAAAACTTTTTTTCTACCTTAATTTTGTTGTTTGTTTTTAAGATGTAGTTTCAATTTTTAATTAAATATATTTTCATAAAAATATTTTATAATTATGTTTTATTTTTTATGTTAATATAACAAATAAAAAAGTGACATTACATTGAAATTTATGTGTCTATATATAAAGCTAGATGGTTTTAGTAAAAGTCTTTACTTTAAAATTTAATCTCAAACAAATTGAGTTAAAAAATTTAAGCAACAAAATGCATTCATGCTTGGTAAGTTATTAATTTTAAATTATTTTTATATTGTAAAAATTTATATTATTTATGAAAACTTTGAAATTTATAATCAGTAAATTAAAGTTATTTTCAAACTAAAATCTTTGAATACAAGTATAGTATAAATAAATATAACTAACAAACTGTAATTAAGTTAGTTTTATTTTATTTCTTGAAGTTATTTTTATTCAAATAAAACATAATGGGCATTGTCCTCATCCACTAGTTTACATTTTCAATATATTTATAATATTTTTTAAAAATTAATCTAGATCGTTTTGGCTTTGGCCGGCTGTGCCGCCGCTATGCCCACATACACCAAGCTAATTGCTGTTGGCCACACCCAGCAATCAAGCTATAAACTCAAGACTGACCATCCCGTCCAAGAGCCAGCAACTATCATCAAGGGAGTGCCCCGACCATACGCCGTACCCGTTCCCCAGCCATACGCTGTGCCCCGAGCCGTCCCGGTCTACGTTCCCCGCGCTGTCCCCTACACCGTCACCCGTACCGTCGGTGTCCCAGTCGTAGCTCGTGGTGAGCCTATTGTGCGCACCCGTGTTGTCCAAACCGATAGCGGTTTAGATGGCGGTCTATCTCTGGGCGGTTACGGCGGTAATTTGGACGGCGGTTATGGCGGCAGTTATGGCGGCAATTACGGCAGTTTGGATGGCGGTTATGGCGGCGGTTACGGTAAGACCATCTTATTGTCCAACAATAAGGGTCTTGAATACGGTTTGTCCGATGGTTTGGGCGATTTGAGTGGACACGGATATTAGATTATCATTATTATTTTAAATATTAATGTTTTCTAGTTTATGTGCTAAATTAAATATATCATTATAATTTTAATATAACAAGTTGCTGTAATTTTTAATTAAATTAATAGTTATGTTGTTGTATTAAATTTATATTTTTCAAAATACGTTTGTTATTATTATTATTATTTTATCAAAAGTCTAATAAAAATTGAGTTTTATAAAAAAAATGTTTGTTTATTACTTATTGTTTTAGTTATATTTAAATATTAAATGTATATTTAAAAATACAATTTATATTTAAAGATATAATGTTCAATTTATAATTCATACTTTTTAAAACTACTAAATTAAATAATTTTTAACAACTTAAATAAAGTTATTTATTAAATAACAATTAAATAATATTTGAATTATATATGAATTATATTTTATTCATAACATATTTGTTTAGACAAAGTTCAATTTATAAGGATGTTTTATGTATTAGGTACTTTTTAATTGTAACTTATAACTGTATTTTAATTATGTTTTATTTAGTAATTTTAAAACATCTTTACTATAAATTGGTTTGCAATATGTAAGTGATGAATTTTTAATTAAAAATATTTTGTCAGTTAAATATTAATTACTATTTTATAAATAAGTTTGAAAATAATATAAAGTTAATAAACAACTTTTTTTTGATAGAAAGTATCAAGCTTATAAATAAATATTGAGGATTAAAATATCAAGGATATATCCGGAATTTGGTTTAAGATAATTAGGATGGTTTAAGATGTATAAGATTAGACAAACAATAATTATCATACTGTAAAAAGTTATAATATTAAAAATGTGATTTAAAAGTTTAAAAATAAATTTAAATTAACTCAACATTTAGTATAATATTTTGTTACTTTATATTACTTACAATTATATTTATTTTTTTAGACAAATTATATTTAAATAATAAATATGTTTTTGACAAAAATTGTTATTATATTGATAGTTTGTCAATTTATATTGGCAAAACAAGAATTAATTGGTAAGTTTATAGAATATAATTAAAATAATATTTAATAATATTTAAAATCTAAACTTTTTTATTAAATAACTAAATACTTTTTATGTTTTTTAGATAATTCATTAAATATAATAGAAATAAATGCCAATATAACTGAAAAACATTCAAATAATTATATGACATTTCATAATAATAAAGATGGGATTAAAAATAAATTACTAATAACCAAGTAAGTATTTTCAATATATTTATATATAATTACTTTTTTTTAAATTTAT